>NQII01015934.1:0-21764 GCA_002778355.1 Clitarchus hookeri
TGGATGTCAATTGTGAAAAGCACATTATTATGCTAGGCACGGAACATCTTGGCCGCTTGAAGTCAGTCGCTCAGCTGGTGCCAGTAGCCTATCACGGCTGTGCGCTGTTTCCAAGTTGCGGCGTGACAGTGGTCGCAGCGAGTCAAGCTAAATGTTTCTCAGATGCGCTTATATCATCATGAAATAGTTCATCAAAATTCAGTCTCTTTTTTAAGAGTTGATTTTGCTGAACAAGTAGGTGAAAATCTCACGTCTGTATCTTTATCCACCCGTGTTTTAAGTTATCAAAGGCTGTGCATGATAGTTGGCACGAACTCACATCTATTTTCCAGAAAAGAGGATGTTATGTGTTCTTCTCCTGACAGAAAACAATATTTCATAGATATACTGAGTATTTCCACCATGCTTAAAAGCAGGCAATTGCAAAGTCTTAACTTGTGCTTAGTCGCCACGAGATAATGCGTAGCCAACAGTTACTTCACATCCGCACCAAGTGCTGGTGTCTACTCTAGCATGTATCCGCAGTGGCCAGTACCTCGACGGGCTTTGAACGATCCCAGCGGTTTCTCATTTGCATACGTGTTAAGTGTTCGTCGAAATTACGGCACTAAGTAAACCTTGTGTAGTTACAAAAGGTAAGTTGTTCACAAACAAGGTCAATCTATAATCTTTATTTAGTGTGCATTCTGTTTTTTTCTAAATTGTCAAACAAATAATTTCTCTTAAGTATAAGCGCCACTGTGACCATGCTCCCTGAATAATTTATTGATCTTGTCTTCTAGATGTGTTAGGTCGAGAACATGTAGTCGCTCACGTATCATTAGAACCAAAAAGAACATAACAAACGCAACAAAATGTGTTTTCCCCATCATATCCTGACACCAGATAACTGTATTGTTTTTTCTTCTAAAATTATGTGTATAGTTTTTTATTTTGGGTGTGATAGATTTGCATTATAGTAAATTGTGGTCTTGGGGAGCCAATTTCTTAATTTCAAGCCTATCTTGAAACACAAACTGCTTATGTATTTTTTTTTAAATAAATACGGAATGTTCATATCAGTTCAATAACGCAACAAGAAAAATACTGTATGAGTAAAAATTAAAAACTGAATAAAAGAGACAAACTTAGAAAACCTTGATATGATGCAATGTTATTTTCAAAATACTCATAAATTCTGAAGCCTTGAATATAACACTGCAACAGTACATACTGCATTACGTAAGAAAACACATTACTGCCATGGCTTAGTAAACAAAAAAGTATTGCAAGTGAGACAGAGCTGCCATCTATCCAGCTGTTGTAGCACTGGCTGAAGAGTATGGACGCAGGCAGCTTGTGCCCTAATTCTGCTGCAAGTCGGCTATTTCCAAGATGTCTCATGTGCCTTCAGTACGTGATAAACATACATCATTGTGGGCAGAGACCACCTGTGCCCTAAAACTGAGGGGAAAAGCACTGCCTGCCCCTAAAGGAAGGAGACACTATTCATAGCCTAAGAGATATAGTACGTACTTAATGATCAAATTAGTAACTCGTAAACTTACATCATGAAATAAAGACGTATGTAAGAGCATTTTTTTTTTGCTGCGGCATGTTACAATTTATTTGAGAGGACACGTGCCCCTGCACCCATCAGCAAGAGCCGCCCCTGGTTCACATAACAAGTACATTTTGTAGACGTTTCACGATACAGCATTACCTTGACAGTATCTGACACTTTTCAATGAGCTTACTACTTTTCCCATTGTCAGCTCTGCACAACTACTAGCTTTCAAATACGTAAAAATATGTTAATGCAGTTGTTACCTCCAAATATTCAAATTCTGCACTTATTTTGCCACAGTAGACATTCTCTAGAAACTGCACGGCTTCCTGTACCGTCCCAGATGGACGAGGTGCTGCAACTATCCCTGTGAACTGGACAGTTTCATCCTCGCTGAGGCCGTAGCGCTTGATGTCCAGCTCCAGCGCAGCCCTGGGCACACAGAGAATGCATCTCATGCAGAGCCAGGCACAAAATGATGAGTTACAATGTCCATCTACTATGGCCACTTACGAGATGACAAAACAACTTACCCTCTACATGAACAATTTAAACATTATATAAAAATACAAATATTATTCTAGGATAATGGCCACCGTCATTGCTCAGGAATAATGCCCACCCCTATGTAACTCCTATCCTCTTTTTCGTCATGGTTTATTGGAAAAATATTGTGACCTAATAGTAATCTCTTGCCTGGTCGAGTGTTCACACAGAGCTTCAGTTTCCCTGCCGTCAAGGACAGCACGACTACAGCATGGATGGTGCACAGTGATGTCGGCCACGAGACAATCTTAACTGTTAAGGTGGCTGCCTGGGTAGGCTGTCGAACGGTGTGCACACATCCAGCCGAAAACAAAACAGATGATCATATATTTTGCAACGCGGTTGAATCGTACTGGACTAAAGTTTCCTGAAAGTGAGCAACAGTTCAACTGACCCCTCCCATTCTGAAAGTCTGCATGATGTTATTGCTGCTTGGCACCGGGGATTGTGAAGGTTATTTGTCTTCTTGTCCCAATTTGGTTGAATCTAAATGAAGTAGTAAGAATTCATACAAAAATGTTGGGTTAAATATTTTTATAAGTACACACAAGTGGATGATACCACATATATATATATATATATGATACCATCCAATTCACACAAAAGAATAGACGTGAGGTCGGGGTTGGAGAATGGTGGGGACGTCGTAGATGCACTATTACTTGTGCAAAGTTCTGGGGGGAAACACTACCCACAGACGTCTTGTAGATTTCTCACCGGTTGCTCTGCTGTTGTGGGTCGTGGCCGAAGGTGGCTACGCTGTTCTACCGATTCTCTACATCTCAACTGATGATGGATTATTTACAGTGGGACAGGTTGCCAGCCATGGGCAGTCGCGGCCAGCCCAATCCCACCGCGGGTGCCTGTTGTGAGGTGGACACAGTTATGCTGGTATTAAGTTAGCTAAATGTAGAGTTGTAAGGCCACTCCACGTGGCAATTAAACATTGGTACAAATACATATTACACTGAAAATGGTTGTTGAGTGGGTCTAGCTCCCGAAATGACTTCAAGAGGCAAGATCTGCAATCAAAACACTTAACTTGGGGTTGTCATTTATTGACGTTTTGATAATACAAACCAGTTGACGATACTCACGTCATTAAGCGGACCCGACGCACTACGCCTGTGGGGGACTGAAATGGGAAAATGACAGTGTGCTCTCTGGATTTACGTGATGAAGTTACACTCCTGGGGCCTTGAGTCTGTAGGAGGGGGAGACACACTCCTCCCTGGCAATGAAGTTAACTTAAATACATGTACCAGTTGATAAAAGATGAAAAAACTATTGTTCGTGATGGTAGACAAAGAAGTTGTCGGGGAGTCGCGAACTGCGCGGCCTGCTCCGATAAATGCCCGCTTCAGACTCAATGGCAGCAGGCGACTTTCCGGCCACTTGCCGTGAAGACGCCGTAAGTCGGAAACGCATAAGCGTAAAAGAAAAGTGAAAATAGGGTTAAGCACTAAATTATTACATAGGATGGGTGGGAAAATTCCCTTAGCTAATTTGAGACTGAACATTGTCCCTAACAAAAACGTGTTCTATAAACTACACAAGTTACTGAATTATTAACGACAACGCACTTTCACATTGTTAAGTTTACGTACATGCAGTGCTGGAAACGTGTCTATCTGAGTCCGTAAACCTGTTGACTGCTGCAAAATAAACATATACACTTTTACACTCACTATACCTAATAGAAAATACATAAACAAAAATTACCCCCAGTCAGGTGATGCCTGTGGAGGCTAAACTTAGGTTGGCACGGGTGAAGCCTGTGCCCCAAGTAGGAAGTCGTTGGTACTTCACTTTGACAATTTTAAATTACGTTTGGAAACACAGTTCACTTGTCCTATACACTTAGGGTGAAATGGGAATGATTAGGCTCTGCTTTCGGGGGCCACTGCCACACTTACACACTTTGTGTTGCGCAATGGTGTTGGTTGCTCGTATGCATCCTGATCAGGGGCGTTACGAAGCCTGGTGTCGCCTTCATGTGTACAACACCCTGACGGCGCAGCGCTGGGTGTGAGCACATATGCCGGTCGGTTGGGATCCGAACCACGAGGCTGTCCTGGTGTCGCCCACGTGGTCGGATCAAAGTGGGACCATCAGCTGACTCGCGCGGTGCCGGGCGAAGCGGGTGCTTTCTCAAACATAGTTGAGATACCGTTGCTGACGGCCTCACCCTACGTTCTTGTCGTCGGCACGGTGCTCGGCCGGGGCTGCTGTTGTACTGTGGCGCGGCGAACGGTCGCGGAGACCCGTGAGTTTGGACTCACGTCAGAATGAAGTAGGTACTGTATATTGATTACACGTATGGCCTTAAAAAGCACTGGACAAAAATTAACTAGAAATACATCAATGACTGTTTTTTAGCAGCCAACATTAAAAAAATCAGAAAGGGAAATTCTAGATAATGCTTCTTGCCAACTTTCTGAGCAACAATATCTCGCACTGCAAAGAGAGACAAAAATGTACAGCACCAGAAATATCTTGACAGAAAAATGTCACTCTGGTAGAATGTTTGCTCAAAAAGTTAGTACAAACAATTAAGTAGGAGTGATTTTTCTTGGTTTTTTGCAATAGGTTTACATAAAATTGTAAACTGCAGTTAATCTCTATATCATTAATTTATGTCCCACATGCTTTTAAAGAAAAAGTATCACACCGCTAGGACTCAATAGGAATATACCTAACACAGTACTACCCTGCATTCTACCCCTCAAATGTTTCTGGTGTTGTTCTAGAAGTCTCAAATCTGTAGTGAAATGAAAATTAAATATTTGCACCAAGTATTATAGTTAAATCAGCGCTACCTACCAACCTTTTTACACCAAAGTTCACTGGATTCACGTCAGATTTTCTATGGCCGTACTTTCTGTATGTTGACACCAAACGATAGAAATTGCTTTGCTTTGTTCTTGAAGCCAGTACTTCATCTGGAACTACAAATAATACAAGTAAAATTTTCAGTAACGAATAACACAGTATTCACAATTAACACAGTACCCTGGTATGTATTCACAATTAACACAGCATCCTGGTATGTATACACAATTAGTATGTTTATGTATGTCCAAAATGACATAAGCCCCAAAACAGCATAAACCAGGAAAATAGGCATCAAGTGTCTACAAATGGCATGTAAAATTTAAATTATTTACTCTCAGTTCAACAAGAGTTTTCTAGTATGTCTACTGAAAACTAAACCCAAAGAATAATCTTTTGTCAGACGTTACAGACTTATAAAAAATGAAGGACACATTCAGATGACAGACAAAGGGATGACAGTGGATGAGGTGCTCGATGTTACTGGTTGTTTGGCGCCACAAGGAGGTGAAGCGGCTGCCTTGCGCCACCTGTATGGTGTCTCGAGAACACCACATGCACATTTGCAAAGGAAGATGACAGATCCTCAACAACATTCATGGCATGGATGCCTTATTTGGCCTGAGTTTACAATTGCCAACCCTCGTCAAACTGTTACTAATGTGTGAGGCCGCAGTTTGGCCCCGAGACCAAATGCACTTAGTGCTATAACATCATAAGGGAGTCTGTCTTCTTAACTAGTCACTGATTTCTAAACACGCTAGCCAACAAGGTAAAGATGACTCTTAAGCTTCTCTGATAGAAAATGTTGGTTTTGAAGTACGGTCTGCTTAAGTATGGTTGTGATATACGAGGTTAGGTTAGGAAAGANTCTGATAGAAAATGTTGGTTTTGAAGTACGGTCTGCTTAAGTATGGTTGTGATATACGAGGTTAGGTTAGGAAAGAAAGTAAACATTACAGGCTTGTCGCCTGTTCCCATTGTCTGTGCTCGGGGTAAGTACAATACAACCCACACGCCCTATCTAGGTGTTGGTTGCCTTAACCTACTGGAAGATGATAAATGTGGTGACCAATTTACATCAGCTGGAATGTNCCCTATCTAGGTGTTGGTTGCCTTAACCTACTGGAAGATGATAAATGTGGTGACCAATTTACATCAGCTGGAATGCGACAGTAGGTACAGTCCGCTGGTCTTTTCAAAATGTTTGGTGTTACGCTAGTAAAACGTGACGAGCTTCTCCATTATATCACAACATAACGTGAATAAACGTGGCAAATTAAAACCCATGTTGCTAACTGTTCAAAGACCTACGTACATAATACAATGCATGCAACAGCTAACAAATGCATGCCTCATATTCAAGCAAACGTAATAGGTGAAGTTGAATGAAGCAATGCCTTCTCCAGTCTTGAAACTTATAGACAGCCCCAGGTGCTCGCAGTTAATACAGAGTTAGCAAACCTCTGTCAAAGAAACGTTTCCTCCCCAGTACTTATTGTGCCAATTTAATTACAGTAGAACCCCTATTTTACACTTCTCTAGTGACAAATAATGTAAAATGGTGTAAAGTGGGGGGGAAAGTATAAATAACCAAACTCTATTATCTTCAGCAGTTAAGTTAATGTAAATGTAGATAAATGGGCAATACAGGTACTAGTTCACTGCTTTAAGATGCGAAAACACATAACTAATAAGTTTTGATCTTTGTTTACTATATACATCAGTTTTTGTAGTAATATAAAGATATTTGACTAGTACCTTTAAGGGCAGATTTTTTTACTACTGTTTGTAAATAGTAACTGTTAACCTCTGTTTACTTTGATTTCCCTACAGAAATTTTATGTTTTATTTATTGCTGAATCACACAATTATACAGTCGCCCTACAAAGTATTAGCACACCCACATTTCAGTGGTTGGTTATGAAGAAAGCCACATATTTTAAATTAAAAAACACCTGTAATTGCCGGAGTAATCGACATAAATTATATTTCTGCACAGATTGCCCGTGCATAGCAAATAAATACAATACACAAACAAATAAAGCTGATATCGATCAAGTGCAAAATTTATTTGAAATTATTTTTCCTGTCGTGGACCCATCAGTCAACTATTACGACTACACCTTGGCAAGTACTCGTTGAACGAAATTGGTGAAGCGAACACATGATCTTGACGAATATGAACATTTTCAATTCACGGACCATGAGAATTTCATATTCGACTGCCACAATAATACCAATGAGGCGAGAGAAATGAAACGTCAACGAACCCGGTCACTAAATGAAAACAGACCACAGTCTGCACAGCAAAAAATACTGACACACAAAATACAACACCCTTCGCTTGTATGCACATTTTGTTAGTCAGTGTGCATACCCTTGGCATTTATAACAGCTTCCAGATGCTGCGGCATGCCGTCGATCAAGTTCTGTGTCACCGTTGAGGTGATTTTAGACCATTCCGCTAGGAGTACTCTACCAATTTTTTTATTTTGAACAAGCAATGTTTACAAATTTTTGCATCAAGCTGTACCTACAGATGCTCTATTGGGTTCAAATTGGGTTTGTGGTGGGGTACGAACCAACTGTGGAGCGTCGTATAGTGACAATGCTCGAGATTTCATGGTGGTGTGCTTTGGGTCATTGTCATACTGGAAATGAAAGACCCCTTGAAGTCCCCATTTGTGCACACTACTTACTGTGTCAATCACTGCACAACACATCAATGTGTTTCATATGGTCTGTTGTAGCTTGGATTACAGCTAGATTCCCAACTTTAGAAGCTGCCGTACGTCCCCAAACCATTACAGCTCCTCCTCCATGTTTATCCGTTGGAAGAATGTGTCTGAATTTGAATTACGTGCTCGGGCTTGTGCCACGGTTTCTTCTTTCCATCGGATCCGGACAAAATGAACTTTGACCAATCAGAAAATATTGACAGCGTTTCAAAACTCTATCAACTTGTAGATGTGTTCCTTAGCAAACTTCAAGATTTTCTAACTGTTCATCTCCAAAATATATTGGGAGATCTACCATGAATATTAGCCCCATTAAAAATAATTTGTACAGTTTGGGCACTCACCGTCTCCTCGGATGTTAGCTGTACGCCTGAAGCAATCGATTCCGCCCTTCTTATAGGGTCCCTCCTTCACAAGATTGCGGGTTCTTTTACACTCTCGGGTTACGAGTACGCTCAGGCGCCCAGATCGAAGCCTATATTCTGTTGCACAAGTCTCCTTATATTCGTTAACGATTGCCCTTACTGTGGTACATCTGACCGAAAATTCTCCTCCAATCGTGTAACGCTCCTTGTGAATGCAGCAACGCTTACACGTGACACCGAATGCTCCTTTTGCTTCTGACTTGTGGAGACTACCGCCGCATAACACTGCACGAGACTAGCGAATGACCTGTAAACAACCTCGTGTGGGTTCTGTGTTGGATGGCGCAAAGAAACCACTCCCTGCTCCAATACTTTGCAAGGTAAATATCCAGTGTAGAGGCTTTTCCGAAGGAAACGTCCTAGACCAACAAAAGTAGCATTAGTGGGTTCTGCACAGCAATGTATTTTTATGTTGTACAACAGAGTAATTACAGGTTTTGTTTACTGACACACACTCCTTTCTTCATAACCAGCCGCTCTACAATATGGCGTGCCAATACTTTTTGGGATGAGTGTATTTATCTCTATCTAAGTCCTGCTGCAGTGATGATAATTTTCCTTCCAGCGTAAATATTTTTCAGAGGTGATGGCTTTTACTTTCCGATGAATTTTATTTCTACAGGAGTATGATATAGCAATGAAGTTGTGAGTTTGGTGACTCAAATTTCAATTATAACTAGACTGATGATGGAGGCTGTAATACAACTATAATGAAGGCTGGCTTAAATGAACTGCTTGTACTTTTTATATTTTTTGGAATGGCGAGTTTCAGCCAAAATGCAAATAATAAAAAATGGCCTCACTGCAATCCAACTTATATGATGTTCATGGCAAAGGGTCTCTCTGTCTTTATTCATATTAGTTATTAATTAAATAATATAATTTATAAATAGGAAAAATAAAATTGAGCACTTTTGAGGACATAGTTAAATATTTATTTCAGACAATTTTATTATTTAACAACCTTTTTAAATAAAAATTGCCATGTAAGTAATAAACAGTGTGTGTGTATTCCACGCCACTCAGAAGTTAACGTCTAAGGCTAAAATAAAATATATGGTATTTATTGTCTATTATTCCAAATGAGAGAGCTTTCAAAAGTGCTCACTTTATCGTGAATGGCCTAAAAGTTTTAAACACTAAATTACCAAATAATAATCAACAAGAAACATTTGGCCAGAATAATATAAAAATTTTTGCAACACACACCTAACCTTAAAAATGCATTACAAAAATTATTTACTCCTAATTTAAACTTAGTGCTTAAAAATAACAATGCAAATGTAGTGTGGTTTTGACATATGTTTTTAAATGTATATCTATCTTTCCTCACTTTCAGTTTTGTTTTTCACTTTAGGGCAGTGGCCATACACCGCTGCTTTGGTTTGGTACAATCTTCTTGGCTGAAGATCCCATGCTGGCAACAATTTCAATTTAGAACAACTTGATACACAGCCACTTTTGTGATACAATATAAAATTAAATATACTTTCCGTTAATGCAGTTCTTGCACTCAGAGGTAAACATTTCTTCCCGACCATCACTGGTAAATATTTCACACAACTCAACAGTAAAATTCTACTGTAAAGTAACCATGTCAAGACCTATACCAACTGATTACCACACCATTTCTGAAGGCGGTGAGCTTTGCTCACAAACAAGTACAAAAAGTTCAAGGCATTCACTCTTACACAAATAAAAGATGGTGACAAAAAAAAATACATGCATGATAATGACACCTAATGTCTTTTCTGAAAACATTAACTTACAAACAACTGCATCACTATGCACAAGCTTGCTGTAGCAAATATCATGCGTATCAAGGAAACCTGCGTCATTATATGAGAGAATGGGAGTGCTGGTGATGATCTCACCCCTAGACTGCATCATGCACATCTATTTAATAATACACACAAAAACTTAAATATTTGTGTTTTTTTTTCCCCTTTTATGAGATTACTGTAATAAGTACTCTGTATTAATTTTTAAAAATAATCAAATAGCAACGAGGAGCCCGCGATGGTGCAGCAAATAGGCGAAATTGGTTTGATTCCAGGGGGGGGTCCTCACCCAGATTTTCACACGTGTGAATCATGCCAGACAATGCCACTGGTTGGTGGGTTTTCTCAGGGGTGTCTATTTCCCTGCCCTTGCACTGTGGTGATGCTTCATAATCGCCTCGCTTCACCCTCATCTGCTCCCAAGATTTTGATGTTAGAGCCATCCAAACCCTCCCACTATACAAATAGCAGTGTTGTATTTGGCAAAAATGACTGTGAACTTGAGCTTCCTCAATGAAACGATACCTCACGTATTTATTATGTAAATTGGCCATTCTTGTTCCAGTGCATCCATCACTGCAATGAACAAAAAAAATTGAAATGGAATGGTGTTTTAGCACAAGTTATTAATTTTAATTGAAACGCACGAACTCAAGCATAAAAGTTCTAGCAGCAACTCCTAGATATGTAATACATATTTGCATCACAAAATTAACCAAATTTTACCTGACAGACTTTCTGAAAATAACTGTGTTCCTAATNATGTAATACATATTTGCATCACAAAATTAACCAAATTTTACCTGACAGACTTTCTGAAAATAACTGTGTTCCTAATTCTGTCATGAGTATTGGACCTTCAACTTAATACAAGCAAGGTTTGTTGTAAAAAAAGAAATACGGCTTATACTGTAGAGCTTACATTTCAAAGGCCAATAACTGTGAAATAAACATTTCTAAATGAAGCTATTTCATTATACATACTGTCACAACTTTTGGACCAAAAAAGAATTAATTCTTTATGTGATGGTCTACAATGGCGAAACGTGGTTCCACTTGTAATGCTACACATCAATAACAAAATAAAGTGTGTTATATTGCATTTGCTCTCTCCAACTACCAATTGATATTGAAATAAACATTCACTGCAACTTATAAAAACAACTTATGGATAAGGCACAATTTCAAGTTTCTATATTCTCCTCGCCTATCAACAACTACCTTTTTCTTGCAGAGTGAGCTTCAAAATGATTTCTGAGCCTGATGTAGATAATTTATTTCTAAATTGGCAAGTGGTCATGTCAAATCCAATATGTGTGGATGAAGAACTAGCTTCGGACCTAAATTTGAAGGAGGGTCAGCATTTCACAACTCTGCTTAACTCAGGCCAATAGGCAGTCAGACAGATACAGAAGAACCCCACGGTCAAGATGTCGAGACGCCTCACNCTCTGCTTAACTCAGGCCAATAGGCAGTCAGACAGATACAGAAGAACCCCACGGTCAAGATGTCGAGACGCCTCACGGTTTCCGGAAATAGGGTTGCTAGCGAGGAACTGTCTTAACAGAAGGTTTGGCACATTCTGACCCACCTGACCGCTATACATCAAAATGGGGGTGGTATCGATTTTTAGATATTCACTACTTGGGAGTACAGTGTTTGACAGGAGAAACACAATGTGTAGTGTCTTATTTTTCAGATGATTTACCTCAAATTGCCAACCTCTTTTTTTACAGAATTTTTCGTGGTTCTTCAAAAATAGGCATTTTTTTTTTAGAGAGATGGTGTTAATAAGAGGTTGCCACAGTGAGGTTCTACTGTATGTTGTTCTTGGCAGGTACTCACCACAGCAGTGCTTGGATTGCGACATTACTACTGACCCAGAAGAGGTGGGCAATGTTGTTGCAGTCGGTGCAGGACTAGGAATGGACGATGGAGCATCTTTAAGAGAAGCGGAACTCACACAGCAGCGATGTCATGCAGGAGCATCTTCCAGGCCGCGGTGGTGTAGCGCTCAGACCACTCGCCTCCCACCTAAATGAACCGGGTTTAATTCCTATCAGGGTCGCTCCCGGATTTTCACACATGGAAACTATGCAGCTGGTCGGTGGCTTTTGTTGGGATTCTCCCGTTTCCCCTGCCCTTGCATTCCAGCGCTGCTCCATGCTCACCTCGCTTCACCCTCATCGCCACTCAAGACCTAGACGTTAAGAGCCAACCAAATCCCTTCACTCCATCTTAGAGGCACAATCCTCAGAGCTGTTTGGTAGGTAGGCAGATAGGTGCATAGACCCACAGAGAGGGGGCACAGGGGAAAAAGAGGCAAAATCCCCAGGACCTGGGCACCAGAGAGGCCTACAGCAGCTTCAAGATTTTTATTCTCATTTTGGACGAAAGTATACAGGCAAATCGAAAGAAAAGAGCAATATTATATAAAATTTAAGATAAGTAAGAANTCTCATTTTGGACGAAAGTATACAGGCAAATCGAAAGAAAAGAGCAATATTATATAAAATTTAAGATAAGTAAGAAACTGTTTAAGTATTTAAACTGAGTGGAAGAAAATTATTGTGCATAACTGATTGGAAACAAAGTTGTCTTGGAAGAAATTAATTAATTTTCTTAAAATTTATGTAAGTGCATGTGAATGTTACTATTCATTTAACAATATAAATAAATACCTAAAGGTGCACAGTGTTTGAGGTTCCTTGTTAAGGAATGTAAAGAGTTTGAGAAGTTGTACATCAAACTAGAAAACAGGGTCCCAACAAAATTATTTGTCCCTGGACCCTTAGGGTCTGTCGATGGCCCCGACTGCGCATTTCATACAGATTGCAGCAATCCACTTTGTGCACTTGAAACTTCAAGAATATGCTTGGTGGGGGTTGGAGGCTGTAGGTCCTACTGATGGGGCTGGTTTGGCCCACGTTGCCTCTCCCGCCCCCCCTCTCTTAACCCAGTCACACCCAATGTACACACTTATGTACATTAACACACACACACAAAGTTTTATTTTTTGGGTACTGTGCACTGCAAGGCTCAATGTCCAATGATCCTCCCTGTGGGGTAACTCATTTGAAAACCACTCTACAGTTCCAGGTTACAAGTGGTTCACATTACCACAACTGAACACAAAGCCCACAGCTCATTGGCTGCGATAACGAACAAGTGTTCTATCGGCTAAGGTACGGCACAGACGCAAAACTTTATTGTTTGAAACATCAGAAACTTAAAAGTTAAAATGGGTCTGAAAGGGTTAGTTATTGCCACAAAATATTTTACAAGTTGTGACCAGCATGCAAGATGTTTTTTTGGCAGATCTTCAAAATATCCCAGAACTAACAATGGTGTTGCAGGCAGTTGCAACTCCATGCGCGCCTAACCTGGTCCAACCAAGAGCAGCTGAAATGTAGTGGAAGTAGGAAGAGGGGCAAAGTACTGGCAATTCCGAGCCACAGCTATTAGTAGCGACCTGGAAGTACTTCACCATAGCAAGCAATGATGATCCTACATGAAAATGAAGAGGCATTTAATGTAAAAAAAAGAAAGAGCATTCAAAATTATTAATAATGTGATTACATATATAGTAGGCAAACCTAACATACATAAAAAAAACAAATCAAAACAGGTATTAAGTTTTTTAGTACATACGTAATTGAGTTACCAGCAATGTGACGGTTACTCCAAGCAAGACGTTTCACAGGATTAAATCTACAGGAGTTTAAAGGCATAAACAAGCTAAGTGTACTGCTTTGAATTTCCTGATGGTGCAGTCCAAAATAAATGTGTAATTTATGACACTAAACACGAGATGCCACTTGATTATTGCAATTTTTATACGGAATGATTAAATATATTCCCGTCAAGTCATACGATTCATCTTACCTTTGAGTTGGTTCCATAAATAATATAAATTGCCACGCTCCCTCAGTGGGTCAGGCAGCGGGAGGGCGGCGCCAAGGCTCTTCGCCCCCGGGCGACGGTGAAGCTGTGGTCGCCACTCGTACGGGGTTTATCTTGGGGCCTACGTTGCTGGGTTTGGCCACTTCTATTATAGTGTGTTGTGCATTAGGAGGCGCGCTTGCGAGCGATGGGCGAGTGGGTACCCTGGTAGGGGTACAGGAAGGTGTGACATTAAGTAGTCTGACAACCCTAGTGACGTTAGCGGGCCGAGTGAAGGTAGACTGCTTCTTCGGAAGGATTGGAGGCAGCAGAGGAACTGCATGTGGCACGTGCCAGATGCAGGTCGTGCTGGATGAGGACCCTCTCTGGGGAGCAGCCTCCTCCTCCTTCCAGGTATATACATGACTGACACCCGAACCTCTGCTCTCCAGGACTCCAGCCACAAGAGGGGTGCAAAATGTGATCCCACAAGGCAGCCAACAGCAAGTGTTTGGAAGTTGCGGAGTCCACTCAGTGTAAGGCGAGGGCAGTAGGAATTTCCCCAACTACGGGGTGAGGACTAGGGTCTTTGCTTAGATAAACAAGCTTGTCTCACTGCACTAGTTACTGTAGCTAAGTAACCCCCTTTCCTACACTAACGCCGGGATGCCGTCGGCCGTGCCTACGAATCTACCAAGTGCAGAGGAAGGATAAGGAATGACAAAGAAAGTCACCGACATGCACATTAACATAAATACTATGGTTTTTAAGGTAGTGTAATTTAAAGCAACAACTTAGATTGGCAAGTTAGGAATGATTTTAGACCTGTTTAAAACTGCATTCAGAAATCGCAGCCAACAAAACGCCAAAAAAAGTGGCCTGGCATTAAAAATTACGACTATGCTAAGTATACAAGAAAAAAGGTTGATATAACAAAGAGTTGCATGATAGCATGCATAAAGAAATTTGATAAATATAATTTCATCAAGTTTAAAATTAGATGATTTTAGTTTACTATCAGAAAGAGCTTACCTAAATCTTCTTTATGTCCTTTGGGCCACACGTCTCAGTTGACAAATGAAAGGATGGCATGTGTGTGAATGAAGACACGAGTGAGATTTGGAATTTGAAATTGAGATATTGGAAATAAAAGAATTTCTGATGTGCATTTTGTAACACTTTTATTTGCATTAATATTTACATGCTTTTTTTGGAATATTAGATTACAACTTTATAGCTTTCACTTAGTTCACTTTTGTTATGCTTTAAAATGCAACAAGGGAATGCTCGTACTCACAATATACATTTAAATTATGTACATGCACGTAAAATTTATGGCTTACAATTTACTATATGCAAAAACAAAACTCTTGCGATAGACTGAATTATTGTCCACTTCTTCCAGCCAACAATACAGAAACCATAGAACATTGTACTAAAATTAACCACCTAACATAACATATGCTACATAATGAATATGAGAGCGTGGGCTTGACTGCAGTGTTCAAAGCAGCAATACACATCCCTTTACTAATGTTAACACAACATATGCACCAAAATGCAGCCAAACTCGAGTTTATACTACAAACAACTACAGGCAATATTTCAATATCAATTAGTGCTCATAATTTTAGGAAACCAATATTAAATGTATGTATGTATTTAAGATTGGCAAGCAATTACAAAAAATTACTACATTAAATGCAACATGTGAGCTGTTAGTGATATAATTTGAACTAAATTTACGGTTCACTTTTATGTATACTGAAAAAAAGAACGAAAGAAAGAAAGAAAAAAAAAATCCTTAAACACAAAAATTTAAACAAACATTAAAATATCACATATACATAAAATATATTCAGCAACAACACAATGCCAGGAAAACTCCGTAATCAATAGGTGGACAACAAAAAATTATTTTCTCACCCAAATGGAAAATACAATATGAAATGCAATGAAACAAAATACACTAACTGATGCAAGTATACAAGATGAATTCCATCGTTCATTAAACACTATAGGCAGAGTTTTAAATAAATAGAACAACTGTTCTCATGAAGATAGGCTCAGAAATAACTCCTTTCAACTAACTTCGAAATTTCCAGTCCTCACATAATGGCACAGAGCCATCTAAAAGGTTGTGCATCAACATGACATGTCAAATAATTCACTGTAAAACCCCTATTTACACTTTCTTGGGGATAAATGTGAAATGGTGTAATTGGGGAGAAAGTGCAAACGAAGAGTGACATGCCAAGTGACATCCCACTAGCCTCTACCACAACTGCATCCTCCATTCCCTTGTCAAGCTCCATTAGCTGCACCCGCCACTGAAACAACACATGCGAGGACAGCGGCCTGCGGAGCTGCTACTACCGCCTGTAAGCTGACTGCCTGCATCACACCGCTGCTCAATGCTTGGGTGCCAGGCGGCCAACCCCCCTCTGGCCGCTGGCCGAGAAAGGGTAACCCACGTTGCATCCATACGTGAACCCATCACTGTGCCTTTGTCCTTAAGGTAACGTGTATTTCGAGATACGCAATGCCTTCAGGTCTATGGCCATCCTACGCCAATCTGTTCATGGGCAGGTTGGAAGAAAGCATCCTCAGTCACCAACCAACCCAACCACACTGCCGGATACATTTCATCGACATCTTCGTAATATGCACTTCCAATGAAGACAGCCTAATTCACTTCCTGACAAACTTACACACAGTTCACTTAAGTTCACCAGGTCATACTCCAAAACACGCCATATTCCTGGATGTTGAACTGACTCTCCACAATGTTAGTAAAGGTTTCAAGTAGGCCGCTAGGTTACCAAAAATATACGAAAGGACAGGAATTCAAGTACTTACAGTGTAGTACTAGTCGACAGGCGCACACACACAGAAGGACGACACATTTTCCACGCGGTTGCACGATAACGTTGTTTTGCTGGCTGGGCCAGCTTCTTCAGGCGGCAAGTTATACGACACTGCAGTATGGTGGACTAGGATGAGGCGGGAAAATTGAAAATTTGCCGGTGTGGCTGATGAGTGTGGGTTTGAGCTATGATTATCTTACGTTGAGGCCTAGCGGATCCCTGTATTTTGTAATAAATTGGTGAGCTAATTCCCAGCGTCCGAGTTCTGAGCCATTACTTGAAGGTGATAGAGCTCTCACAACTATGGTACTGTAGCAGGAATCAAATGCCATCCATCATCTCTAAACTTCTTTCAATGGCAGATTCACTAGCCGTACATATCCCATCCAAGGCAACAGAAAATCTGATTCATCAGCTACAGTGCCAACACACGGAGGCACAGAATGAATGGCCGCTAGCCACAGAGCAGACACTGAACAAGTCGTGGTTGGTCACAACCACAAACTACCAGTTGAAGCACATGAAGCATCACACAACTAAGACTTTGACTCCTGCTACAGCACCAGAGTTGGGAAAGCCCTGCCAACCTTCGAGCATTAGCCCAGAGCTCAGACTCTGGGAATTAGCTCATCAATTTATGTGAAATCCAGGTAGCTCCCGGACCTCGATGTAAGAGAACCACAGATCCAAAACCATACTCAACAGCTATACCAGCAAAATTTCAATTTTCCCACTACACCCAATTTTGCCACCTGGCCGCTACATTCACTACCAACAATGCCCTACAACTCGTCGCCTGGTGAGGTTTACCTAGCCGGCAAAATGTCGCGATCGCGCAACCGTGTGAAAAATTGTGTCGTCCTGTGTGGGTACCTGTTGACAAGTACTAGACCTACCGTATTTGAGCTTCTGTCTTTTTATATATTACTATCGTAAATATGTAACAATATTACAATGCTGTACCATACTATACCTGTTTCTAGATATACAGGTTCCAGTTAGGAACAAATCTTCCAACATTAACAAGGAATCTTGCCTCTCTTGTTAGAAAAAAATATTTACAGGCAGTCGATGACTTTCCACTTTACTGCATTAATCAAAGCCTTTCTTCTTAAACTATGGTACTTATCATTTCAAAATCCAAACAATTTAATACCTGAAGGTTTATTTCAATAAAGGACACTAGACCTGGGAACACAACAGTTTTTATTGTTCTTTTCTGGTTCATTGCACATGTTTAATAAAATACTGAGAAGTTGTATTCGCTTATCAAACTTCCTGCATGGATCCCTCCAACAGCTTACAGAGCCTGTCGCAATATCTGCATGTACGGTTTTCTAAATAATAATTGGAATGTATGAATTTCCAAATTTTGTTGACCACTTGGATTGAATAGAACTTGTAAAGCAAGGGAAACTATATTGAACTGCAGTGTAAAAAGCAGGAATTAGATACATTGCAAACATAGGGAAAATGGTGGAACCTGAATAAACTGGTATATTTAAGAGGAAAATGTAACTGAAAGGAATGTAAAATCGAGGTTCTAATGCATTCCATCATACAAATATGACTAAATGAACAATACCTACAATATGCTGTCCAAATTACGTATTTCTGTGTTACCTTGGTTTTGTATATGGGTCTTGTTTCACATTCTACAAAGACAAGAGAGATGAAAAATAAAGTGCGGGCATAGCCATTTGTAAGCTTTTGAACACACATGGACAAGGAAGATACAGAATTCTGCAGGTATATAGCATAAGTAAATAATGTAATGTTTTCACGTACTTACAATGTAGACTTTTTTGAGACGTTAATGAGTAATCTGACAGCAGCCTAAATAACTTCCGTTATTCCTGTTAAGCTCTACATATACTTTCAGAAGTCAAATTCGTATTATTTATAAAGGTATTATATATATTGAATAAGTTTTACTAAATGAAAAAATTCTGTAATGAGTACTGCTCTGATTCCTATACCGGGTAATGTAGTATTTGTCACACAATAATTTTAACTTGGTGATAATCAAAAAACAACTAAAAAGTAAAAACCAATGTGATGCTCCAACATTAAATACATATTATAAAGGCACAATCATAACAATTACAAATACTTCAATAAAAGTTTTCATTCCTGTAGATATAATAAGATGGAAGTCTTACTGATTTACAACTCTCAAATACTTACACGTGACTTAAAACTGACTACATTTTCTAATCTTCTGTCCTCAGTTTATGGAAATTCCACAGCCATGAACAGACAAACAATGATATTACAAAATATTCATTGTTACAAAAATTGAGGAAATATAGTGATGAAAAGCACGATCCTCTTCGTGATAAGGAAGGCAAAACAGTGTTAAAATGTATATTGAAACCATTAATTTACAGAAGTGCAGACCAAAGTGCCAGGTGTTTTGTCAGCTAACCAATCAGGAAAACCTCCAGGTATGGAAAAAAAATTGCAAAAATAACTAATTTACGTGCCATTTAGAGAAAGTACATTACGCTGTTCATAAGCATTGCACAGATAAATCTTTACGATTACCTTTCTACAATTATAGTAACTAACACACTGTTAGGCAGCACGTAATAACTCAAAATTTCCCAACATAAAAATAATTACTTTGGGTGAACAGAATGGAGAAGAAAAGGATGCCAATAAAAAGTTCTTGCGATGAAACTAGACAGTAGTACATCAAGAAGAAAGCTACAATATCAGCTGATGAAATGAAAAAAGAAAGATTGGAAGGAGAAAGAAGTGATAAGCAGATAGATGACATGTGTTCCAAAAAGACCTGTTCCACGGTCAGAAGTTGTGCGTAATGAAGAAGAGAAATGCTATACAGTAATATGTTTTCACATTCATTTCCAGAGATAGTCTCTTTGCAAACAGTACTTCCGAAACAAAGTGAAATTTCGTTAATAAACCTGTTTAATACACACAACTCGTAAAACAAAGTTGTCGTCTTTCTCTTTAGAGCGAGACAGGGAATTATATCTGTATGCCTAACGAAAATATTTTTTAATTTGTAGTGCAATGTAATGTCTAGCCCAATTAAAAAAAGAAGTGATGCTGGTGATAGCAATGTCTTATTTTACAATATGCTGAGTCACCAAGGCAATTTTTTAATTTTTTTAAAATTTTTATACTTATTGAAAAACATGTTAATAAGTACACACCTCATTACTACAAACTGGAGTTCGCTTGAGATTTGTATTAAAGAGGTTTCACTACTTCCTATTGAATACTACCTTAATAGTTTGTTCATGACTGTTTGATCACTTCTGGAAGCCTTGTTGAGTTTCTTCTATCATACTATACACACTTATGCCTAATAGAAAACGTGTCCCTACCCAAATCATAGAAAATAAAATACTGGGTTAGCAAAATTACTCAGTTTGAGGTGAAAATTTTTTTTTAATGTAAGTAGCGCTGGTTTAACTTGAAGTTCTATAAATAATTCTGTGTGAAGTACACAGACACTATAGGATGCAAGTTGTTTTAAATGGACATACTTTTAACACTGATTTTTATAATAAAATGGTAAAAATGTCTGTGGGGGAAAAAAATATTATATCAGAAAACTTGAACAAATAACCAAACCAATATTTATTTTCCTAGTACAGCAAGATTAATATCATGCAAGATATGTACATACCTTATGAGATCTGAAAATAAAATGGTAATATGATACTGTTCGAGCAAATTCCTGACAAAATGAACTCGCTAATATATTTGTTTGGGTACTTTGCTGACAAAGTAATAGTAATCGTCAAGAGAAACAATTTATGGCACACTAAAATTTTGTTCAGCCACAAATCTTCAACAGAAGAACTTAACGNGTAATCGTCAAGAGAAACAATTTATGGCACACTAAAATTTTGTTCAGCCACAAATCTTCAACAGAAGAACTTAACGCACATAACTATATAATATTGCAAACATGATAATGCAAAAAAAAAAATGTGTTTTGTCTAAAAATATTTATGTGCAGCATATATGGCACTTAGAGCTTAATTTCATTTTTAAAATATGTGTAAGGAAATATAAGGTTTCATATGCTAGTTTCAGTGTACTGAATTGCTTCTACTGTACCACCTATATCGGTGTGGGTAGTGCTCCGGCCAGACCACACGCTTGGTAAACTGAGTGCTAGGATCTCAGGCCTCGTGGTAGGACATGCTCGGTGCGGCCTGGTAAATCAGATTGGGACTACGCTCGGTGCGGCCTGATCAACAGGTCGGGGCTTTGGATTTGGTCAATTTCGATAAGCGCTGGTCATGTCTGCGTTGAGAGGGCGTGATCCCTCTTCCCCGCCTACTGGGAGGCCGGGGTGCGGAATGGCCTAACGGCTAAGAGCGCCCCTTTAACAAATAAAAGCAGGGCTTTGGTTGTGTATCATATATATATATATGTATGTATGTACCACCTATATCATTGAGATAGAGAACGTAACAGTAAATGGACCTTTGTTTCTAAAATAAATATTTCGTTACGTGAAATACATAGATAAAGAAATATGCCTGCATGGTTTAGCATAAAACACTTCTAATAGTAACAAAAATGTTTCATACACAACTAAGAGCCAGTATTTCCATGCATCTTCCAACAGTGAAACTAATGTTCTGAAACTAATGTTGCCTAAATATAAAATTTAATGGCTTCCAGATTTTCCCTGCTATATATTTTTTTTTTTGTAAACCCAGTGTTGGCTTCTATTTCAATGTTACAGAAACTTCCTTAGGAGTCACAGTTGCACGAGTCCAACTGAATTTTGACCAGTTACATTCATTACGAAAGGCTTTTGGTGAAGACTATACCAATGGCTGGGTTTCACCTTTCCTGAATCATAAATTATACACGTAACAGGACGTTTTCACAAGAGACATTTAAGAGTATTCAAACTAACATTTAAAATACAAGTATCTACATTCTTGAATTTCTCCCTCCTTGTTTGAAAGTGCTTTGTAACTTTGCAATGAATTTAAATTAGTGTAGATTTATTACAAAATTATTTTAATAGTGTTAAAATCTCACACAATTAGCCGCAGAAATGTGATTTTGCCTTGTAACATGGAAAGCACCCAGCCCTTCTTTGATTTCCATTAACCACGGTACATTTTTGTTTTCCCGATAAAGCA
>NQII01015938.1:0-16569 GCA_002778355.1 Clitarchus hookeri
TGATGCACACCTTGCAGCTGTGAAAGCCTGACCTACTACAGGGTTGTCTTAGCTTATACGTACAACAGGCTATTAGGAATTGTGGTGCAAGGTGCCTGTCTCTGTTTTAGACCACTGGCCTGACATTGACACTAGTCCTGCCCCGAACCCGCGGGGTGTAAGGAATAGCCCGGCGTGTCCTCGGTCTTACAGTGTGCCTGTTTCAAGGGCAAGATTAAAATACTCCTGGGCCTCAGGGATGGATTGCTTCTTGGGTCCTTCGGTCCCCTGCCTGGCTGGGTCGGAGCGAACCCGCATGCTTCTCACATAGGGAGTACAAGCCCCGGTGTTAGGCCATACCATCCAGTGAGGCATGCCAATGTGTAAATTCCGTAACATTGAGGGTAATTGCCCCGAAATGTCTTCCGGTGATGTGAAAGTTTGCATCATTTGGGAGACTTGCGTCTGCCCAGTGTTTCCGAAAAAATGTGAATAATTTCAAAAACGCACAGGTAAAATAGCAGGCGCTAATATGACTCCCTTAATGTAGAGTCATATCGAATGTGTGTTATGTGTTAGGCTGATCTCAACTGTATAGTTTCTTAATACACTTGGGTTGTGTTAAAACGTATCGTTGGTATAATGTGTGGAATGTTTTCAAGTATATTTAACTAATGATAGACGATAAAAGGCAAATGGTAGTGACTATGTGTGTGCTGGCGAATACTGTGCTGCTAGGACAAACCTGAGTAAAATTGGTTGACATGAGTGGCCAGTGTATTTGGCTGGTGTCAGTCGCTACAGTGGATATTGTGGGAATAAAATGATTGAGTTGCAATGTTTGAAATGGCTTTGTATGATATAGACTGTACATTTGGATGGTATGGCGTTTTTATTTCCTAGTATTATTTTGTGGTAAGATGAATAGAAAATTTGGCTGGAGTCGGTTGGTCGCAGAAGTTATGGGCAGTAGGTTAGATAGTGTTATGGGTAGCTGTGACTGGTATGGTGGCTTGGTACACATGAGTTATGGTGGATGGTATAAATGGTGTGTTGAGTGGTACATTGAATAAGTATGATTGAGTTTCTCTTGAGTTATAGGAGATGGCAAGTTGAGTGCCCTTGTATCAGTCTTTGTTATGATTTGTGTCAAAACTGTAACAACTAGCGCCACCTATTGTTATCTCTATGTCATCGTATTTTTTTCTCTATGTCATCGTATTGTTTTCTCTATGTCATCGTATTGTTTTCTCTATGTCATTAGTAATAAAGCTGTGGTCGTTCAGTCGCCATTGAATCGCGATACGCAGTGTTTCATTTCACTAATCATTACAGGTTATGGGCCCAGTAAACAATTGAATAATAATCTCGCGATAGTTTGTACGGTATGATAAGTACTGCGTATATTTATATTTGCTGAAGGAGACAATTAATTGTGCGTATCGTGTGTGTGTCACCGCGTAATGGCTTCGAACTATGTGATAAGCGTCCCTAAGTTGAAAGGACGCGAGAATTATAGTGAATGGTGTTTTGCTGCAGAGAATTTCCTGGTCTTGGAGGGCATGCTAGGATGCATAAAACAGGAGCCGAATCAACCAGCAATAGGAGCCACTGATGATGCAAAAACCAGAGCAAAATTGATCTTGACCATTGATCCCTCGATTTACGTTCATATAAAAAACGTNGATGATGCAAAAACCAGAGCAAAATTGATCTTGACCATTGATCCCTCGATTTACGTTCATATAAAAAACGTTACCTCTACAAAGGAGCTATGGACGAAACTAAAGCAGTTATTCGACGACTCGGGGTTTACCAGAAGAATTAGTCTGTTGAGAAATTTAATTTCTATTCGGCTTGAAAATTGTATCTCAATGACTGCCTATGTGACTCAAATAGTTGAAAATGTACAAAAATTAGCTGGAACTGGTTTTAACATAAATGACGAATGGATCGGGTCATTATTGTTGGCGGGATTGCCTGAAAAGTTTTCGCCAATGATTATGGCCATAGAACATTCTGGAATTTGCATAACAACGGACGCCATTAAAACGAAATTATTGGACATGGAGGAAACTGAAACGAATGAAACTAGTGGTGCATTTGCTAGTTTTCGTAAATACCAACATAAGAAAAAAGAAAAGTCTGTGGTTAAAGACCATAAACAAGATGGCTCACAAACGTCAAAGTCATCAACCATCAAATGTTTTAGATGTAAACAGACTGGCCATTTCCAAAATAAATGTCCCAATAAAGAGAAATATAATACGCACAGTGAACAAAAGCAAACAAATGCCTTCAGTGCTGTATTTTTAAATGGCAGTTTTAGCAAAAACGATTGGTATGTCGACTCGGGGGCAAGTGTGCACCTAACAACGAATAAACATTGGATTACAAATGTTTCATACGAACAGAGCACTAAAGAAATAATTGTAGCTAACAATAGTAAGGTGCCTGTTGAGTGTTCCGGTGATGTGCAGATTAAAACTTTAACAGAAGATAGCAAGTTTGATGTGACAATCAAAGATGTGTTGTGTGTTCCAAGTATCACAACAAATCTCTTATCTGTGAGTCAATTAATCTGCAATGGCAATGGAGTGTCCTTCACGAGTGACAGTTGTATCATTTATAATAGAAAAGGCGAAAAAGTTGCTACAGCCTCATTAGTAAATGGAGTATACAAACTAAACATGCCCATGTGTTTGTCAGCTGCTGTGATGGAATCCGGCGAAACCTGGCATAGGAGACTGGGACATATTAATAGCAACTATCTTAACAAGATGCAGGATGCTGTGGAAGGATTGCAATTGGATAAGAATACAGATATAAGCAAGATGTCTTGTGTCACATGTTGTGAGGGGAAGCAAAGTCGCTTGCCGTTCTCTCATGAGGGTGACAGAAGTACTGAATTATTGAATACAGTACATACAGATCTTTGCGGACCTATGGAGAATGCTTCTCTAGGAGGGTCAAGGTATTTTCTTATTTTTGTCGATGATTACAGCAGAATGACACATATTTATTTTTTGAAAAATAAGAGTGAAACTTTTGAATGCTTTAAACAATACAAAGCTAAAGTTGAAAATGTTCTGGGAAAAAAGATAAAGATTTTACGGAGTGATAACGGACGTGAATTCTGTAATAAAGAATTGGATGATTACCTGAAAAAAATGGGAATAATACATCAAAAAACAAATCCTTACACGCCTGAACAAAATGGTTTATGCGAACGCATGAATAGAACTTTAATAGAAAAAGCGAGATGCCTTTTGTTTGAAGCTGATCTACCGAAGAAATTTTGGGCAGAAGCAAGTAATACTGCTGTTTATTTGCAAAATAGAACGGTAGCAGCTGGATTAAATAATAAAACTCCGTACGAGTTATGGACTAACAGCAAGCCTAATATTAGTCATTTGAAGATATTTGGTAGTACTGTCATGGTGCATGTCCCCAAAGTTAAACGTGCGAAGTGGGACAAGAAGTCTGAGAAGTGCATCTTAGTAGGTTATTCAGAGGAAGTAAAGGGGTACAGAGTTTACAACCCTAAAACTCAGATAGTGTCAACCAGCAGAGACGTCATTATTATGGAAAAAAATTTGAATACAGAGAACCTGACTGTAGTTAAAGAGAAGGAGAATGTTGATACCGATATTGGCGAAGTAAATGCAGATTCAGTGGGGGACAACAATCAATCTGATGACTCGTATACTAGTACTTCAGGATTTAATAATGATGAAACCTATGTGCAGGGTGATACTGCAGACTCGGACAGTTCCACTGAAGTTGATGAAACGATACAATCACGCGCGTTGCCTACTAGACAAAGACAAAAACCAGATAGATATGGTTTCTCAAATATGTGTACAGAAAGTGACAGATTACATATTGATGAGTTGTCGGTGGAAGATGCACTACAGGGTCCAGATAAGGAGTGTTGGTCGCAAGCTATACAAGAGGAGCTGCAGTGTTTTGAGGATAACAATGCTTGGGAGCTTGTGGAACCTGAAGACGGTAAAACAGTGGTAAAGTGCAAGTGGGTATTGAAGAAAAAGTGTGACAGTGAAAACCAGATTCGTTACCGTGCTAGATTAGTAGCCAAAGGCTATAGTCAAAAGTATGGTGTGGACTATGAAGAAACCTTTTCCCCTGTTGTGAGGCACACCACATTGCGTTTGTTATTTGCAATTTCTGTACAGTTAAATCTTGATATAATACATTTAGATGTGAAAACAGCCTTTCTGAATGGAGAATTGAATGAGACTATATATATGCAAAAACCAGACGGTTTTGTTTGCTCAGAGAATGATAAAAACAAAGTCCTTAAGTTGAAAAAGGCTATATATGGCCTCAAACAATCCTCCAGAGCATGGCATGAGAAAGTTGACAATTGTTTGATTCTAAATGGTTATAAGAAATCTAAACTGGAACCATGCTTATATAGCAAAGTTGTAAATGGTTGTAAGACAATGGTCACTCTTTATGTCGATGATTTCTTTGTTTTTTCGAACGATAAAAAAGAAATGTTACAGTTAAAAGAAATATTGAATTGTCAGTTTAAAATAAAAGATTTGGGACAAGTAAAGCGTTGTCTAGGTATGGATGTTAAAATTGATAAGAGTAATAATGTAATTACTTTAAGCCAAGAAAATTATATCGATCAACTTTTGCACAAGTTTGATATGGTTGATTGTAAAACTGTTAAGACTCCTATGGAGGCTAAATTGAATGTTACTAAATGTGAAAATGCTCAAAACCAGAATCCATATCAACAACTTATAGGTAGTTTGATGTATCTGGCAGTCCTTACAAGACCGGATATTGCTTATGCAGTAGGATATTTGAGTCAGTTCAATAATTGTCATGGTGAAGAGCATTGGTCATATGTAAAGAGGATACTTAAATATTTAAAACATACAAGAACTTTTGGTTTAAAATATAGTAAGAATAAAGATTGTGATGTTAAAGGTTTTGTTGATGCCGACTGGGCTAATGATACTATGGACAGAAAGTCATATACAGGTTATTGTTTTATGTTATCAGGTTGTGTCATCTCTTGGGAATGTAAAAAACAGAAGTCAATAGCATTATCTAGCACAGAAGCTGAATATATAGCAATTTCAGAATCTTGTAAAGAGGCAATATATCTTAGAAACTTGCAATATGAGATTACAGAGAAAATGTATACAATCACTATATGTACTGATAATCAGAGTGCACAGAAATTGTCGGCAAATACTATTTTTCACAATAAAACCAAGCACATTGATGTCAGATACCACTTTTGCAGAAACATGATATCAGATAAAATTGTGCATATTCAATATTTGCCAACAGCTGACATGCCAGCGGATATGCTAACCAAGAGTTTAAATTCAGTAAAACATTATAGATTTATAAAACTTTTGGGAATTGAAAGTGTGTAATATTTTGATAAGTGGGGGTGTTATGATTTGTATTAAAAACTGTAACAACTAGCGCCACCTATTGTTATCTCTATGTCATCGTATTGTTTTCTCTATGTCATTAGTAATAAAGCTATGGTCGTTCAGTCGCCATTGAATCGCGATACGCAGTGTTTCATTTAGCTAATCATTACAGTCTTTAATGATAGTTTGATAGAGGTTAGGTATATCTGTGTAATGGGTTTATTTGGACGGTATAGTTGCTTGGTTCTCTTGGGTTATGATAACTGGTATGGTTGTTATGTAAGGTTTCCAGTATATTTGTTTTACAATTACGGGTGTATGTGAAATTGTATTGTCAGTAGTATGTGTGTGTTGGTGAGTGCTATACTGCTAAGTCATGCTTGACTTAAAGGGTATGGTACAGCAGTCAGTGTATTTGGATGGTGTCAAATGGTATGGTTGATGATGTGGGAATAAGTTGACTGTGTCATGTATTTGAGAGGGCTTTGTGTAATATGGGCAGTGTGCTTGTTTCATATGGCTGTCTTATATCTTAGAATTACTGGTTGGTAATATTACTAGTATATTTGGCTGGTGTCAGCTGGTAAAACAAAAGGTATGAGAAGCAGGTAAATTTTTGTTTAAGCTAGTGTGTAGAGATTGGTCGAGGTATGCTTTAGTTATAGTGGGCAGTGAGTATATTTCGTCTGGTGTAGGTAGAATAGATGGTATGTGGATTAGATTTATTTTTTCTTAATGCCTGTGCGGACTGAATTTTTAGGGTATGCTGCAGTTATAGTGTGTGTTAAATATGGTGAAAATGTGTGGTGTCAATCGGTAGAACTATTTAATGAGTGTTAGATTATGGTCTGTTCTCAACTCTATAATTGCTTGGTACACTTGAGGTATGATATATGGCATTATTTGTGTGTTGGGTTTTATGGTTCATAAGCAATGACTGAATTTTTCTTGGGACATAGAAGTTGGTGTGTCTGGTACATTGGGTGGTCTGGTATCAGTCGATTTTGTTAGGTCGGCAGATTATATTAATAATTATAATATGGTTTCGCCTTGAATGTATGGCAGCGTTGGTAGATGTAAAGGGGTCTGACTTTCTCTTTGGGTATATAGGGTTTTAATTGCAATTCTGCTTGTTTCGAACTTTTTTTTGTAAGTGTGAGGAAAATGATACCCATATTGCCGATTGGCTGTAGGCTAAATGAAGAACTCCACTGGTGTCTGCACATGTAAAATTTTTGTAAGTGGCTGTAATAATGATAGGTTTGTAGGAATTGTGTGCTGTAAGGAAAGGAATAATTTTATATGGAAAATAGTAGATTATATTAAATTGTCAGTATGTTTGAATGTTTCTGGGCGTTGGCAGTTTAGTTTATGTTAGTTTGACAGATGGTAGAAAGGTTTGTGTTTGGACTAATCTTAACTCTATAGTTGTTTGGTTAACCTGAGTTATGGTGGTTGAAATATTGAATGTTATTGTACCTGTGAGTGGGTATAGAAGGAGCTGGGTCCCAGTTGGGAAGCATAGTTTGACAGTGGCAGTCGTAAAGGACACTTCACCTCAGTTCGTGTTAGCAATTGCAATAAATTAAGGAGACAAATGTTTTGTTAATCCATCAACGTCTGCGTTTGGCACAATTCTGTCGAATTCCTCACATGGGCCACCTACAGCATNAAATGTTTTGTTAATCCATCAACGTCTGCGTTTGGCACAATTCTGTCGAATTCCTCACATGGGCCACCTACAGCATTGCCAAAATATACATCTTCAGGCATGGCACAGACAATGTCATCGACTTCGTCAGGATTCACACCGACTGCACCATCNTGCCAAAATATACATCTTCAGGCATGGCACAGACAATGTCATCGACTTCGTCAGGATTCACACCGACTGCACCATCGAATTTTTCGTATTCGACGTCACTATGGATGTCGTCGAATTCATCAAGGCTTCNCACCGACTGCACCATCGAATTTTTCGTATTCGACGTCACTATGGATGTCGTCGAATTCATCAAGGCTTCGTTGCTTTTACTGCGACAAGATATTTACCTATAACTAAGGTGAAAGGAGGCACGAAAGGACTACTTGTATGAAAGTTCTTTCCTGATCTATACAACATTGTGCAAACTTCCGTACAAGNAAAGGAGGCACGAAAGGACTACTTGTATGAAAGTTCTTTCCTGATCTATACAACATTGTGCAAACTTCCGTACAAGCGTGGTGGTAATCTGAGGGGACAGTACAACATTTGTTAAGATTGTTTCAGTATTTAAGAAACTACCTGTATTAGCAATTGGTGACACAACAACGTATGGATACTAATTGAAATAAACGNTGTTTCAGTATTTAAGAAACTACCTGTATTAGCAATTGGTGACACAACAACGTATGGATACTAATTGAAATAAACGGCATTCAAGGTTAATTAAAAATATTATGTGATTGTAAATGACTTTTTAGGGACGAAAGGCAAATGAACAAACCTAGACCACATAAAGCAAATGATAATAAATCGAATAACAGAATAATTTGNTTAGGGACGAAAGGCAAATGAACAAACCTAGACCACATAAAGCAAATGATAATAAATCGAATAACAGAATAATTTAAGGCAGGTCCCATCAAATATAATGTATGGCTTGAGTGTTCCTACGAAAAACCCCAATATTTGGATATAGAAATCTGAAGCTGAGCATTAAAGTTTGCGAATAAAAAATTATATAATATTGACAGTCTCTGAGATGCTTTAGAAGCCTTAAAAGTAAAACTTTGTCATGAAGAAGATGACTATATAGCTAAGGGTTCTGTTTGGTCGCTTGCTAGCGAAGAATTTCTTGAGTTGTGTATAAAGGGATTCAATTCATTACATGAAAACTGAGCTTGTTGCTGGGAAGATACTACATGAAAGGTATGGAAACGTTTGATATTCTATTTTTTGATTATGTTTGCAGACTGAAGTATGTTAAAATACATTTTTTCAATTAACAAAAAAAGCCTTTTTATTNCTATTTTTTGATTATGTTTGCAGACTGAAGTATGTTAAAATACATTTTTTCAATTAACAAAAAAAGCCTTTTTATTTCTTGTTGGCCTGCAAGATTTACTGATATGGGAGTATGATGGCCTTAGTTTTTTGATATCCCACTACATTTCNTCTTGTTGGCCTGCAAGATTTACTGATATGGGAGTATGATGGCCTTAGTTTTTTGATATCCCACTACATTTCGGTAGTGAGAAAGCTAATAAAAATAGTTGAAATTATGTGGACAAAATATATTTATTGAATGTAAAAACTTATATTTNGGTAGTGAGAAAGCTAATAAAAATAGTTGAAATTATGTGGACAAAATATATTTATTGAATGTAAAAACTTATATTTTTGCTATAATGGCATATGACTGAATTTGCACAAATAATGATATGTTAACATAGGCATGTGTTGAAATGAAGTGCACAGAAATTAGAGTTGATTAATATTATAATATATTCTCAGCAAATTGGACTAAAGAGACTTGGAAGTATGATTTAAATTGATATAAGTTTGACCCTAGGACCTGGAGCGAGAAATGTGAAGGACGGGCCAGGTATGAGCGGATCTGGTTCAATCCAGTACATTTTGAAGAGACCTCCTACATAATTCATACAGGTCTTTCCCTACTATAATATACCTACAGTTAGTTTTGTAGTAAACACATATTACCAACTAAATGGAAAATTTCTTGGTTAAAGGTCAAGATATTATGACATATTTAAGTTGGTGGAAGAGATTTAATCCAATAAGGCGGAGTGGATATCAGACTACTTATTTTTGGCTAAAGCGAAAGCACTATGGAATCCAAGATAGTAGTTCGNAATAAGGCGGAGTGGATATCAGACTACTTATTTTTGGCTAAAGCGAAAGCACTATGGAATCCAAGATAGTAGTTCAAGAGGGCCGAGTAAATATCAGGCGAATAAATTTCGAAGGATGACATAGCAATAAAAATTAGAAAACCAATTGGCAGTTGAGCAGAAGTCAGTAATTAGGAAACAAAATGGCAGTCGGACAAGTAGAGCACAGCTAAGAGTTTGAGTTATTATAAAACAAGAGGGTGGTCGAAATGAAGCTGGTGACTGTTAAAGGTTGCGGACACAACGACTAAGATGGCCGCTAATGTTCAACGTCGATAACATAGAAGATNAGCTGGTGACTGTTAAAGGTTGCGGACACAACGACTAAGATGGCCGCTAATGTTCAACGTCGATAACATAGAAGATAGCAGACTGTAGGATCCGGCTCTGCACCCTGGACCCTGTGTATTGATTTGGCATATTTTTTGGCTAAAACATATAAGTACCACTATTCTGCTTTCGTAAACGATTCCAAAATAATTGATGGCAATGGTCTTGGGGGCATCGTTATTGCACACGAGGGAATCGGTGTTTTTTTTAGGGAAAATTTTTATTTAAAAAGGAATATTTTGAGGGAATTAGAGACATTTAAAGGATAATCAAGTAATTTTGAGTGTTTTAAAGCGAAAACGGGACATTTTAAGGGGAAATGGGAAATTCGCGTCATCATCCAAGACGACGGACAGCCCCACGGAGCCACAGCCCACAGCCCATGTACTTTAAAATACCAAACTTTGCTACGTACAATACATGAAAAATAAAGTTTTTACAATATATCTCGGAAACTACTCAACCGACTCCAAAAAATTGGCAAATCATTAATACTATGGTAATCCATGTAAGGCCTCTCCGACAATGAGCAGTAGTGCAGTCCGCTGCCCGCAGTCAAGCAGTCGCAGANCTATGGTAATCCATGTAAGGCCTCTCCGACAATGAGCAGTAGTGCAGTCCGCTGCCCGCAGTCAAGCAGTCGCAGATAGGTTAACTTGATTTTGGACTGCCGACTGCCCGACTTCTTGTTGATTCTAGTCATTCGAAACTCGTCATACTTGCAACGNTTAACTTGATTTTGGACTGCCGACTGCCCGACTTCTTGTTGATTCTAGTCATTCGAAACTCGTCATACTTGCAACGTCATTTCCCGACATTTTCTATCAGAAAGAACGAAGAAACTTATGAACAAACAGCATAAATATAAACCCAACATAAATACTCAAAATTTTTGTTGAAATTTATGCTTTCGCGAATAGATAAATATTCGTTTGCAAGAGAATATTTAAAATGTTATTGATATTTATTTTTATGATAGTGAAATCTTTATTTGAAAGTCTTAAACACGGGAAAAAATACAGTTTAAGGCAAAAAATAACCTATAAAATCATTTTGAATTCTAAAACATTATAAGAAAATAATGTTAAAATACTTCAAAATACCTAGACCATTTTAGATATTAATTTTTTTGAGAACCAGGTTTTAACTTTTTTTCTTCAAAATAACAACAGTTATATTTACGCCAATATTTTGTCAACTGCTCATTGCAAACAGTACTTTGCCGACTGCCAGGTGCTTACTGCGAACTGTACAACTGCCGACTGCGGACTGCAGACTGCCGAATGCGCATTCTGGAAGGGGCTTAAACGTACTTGACTTAAAAAGATAAGGAGTTGATATTAATAACGGCAACAATATAAATATTTTAGTTTAATTTATTATACCTAACGAACTATTTAACCAGTTTGGACCAATTTTGGTATGCCCNAGGTGCTTACTGCGAACTGTACAACTGCCGACTGCGGACTGCAGACTGCCGAATGCGCATTCTGGAAGGGGCTTAAACGTACTTGACTTAAAAAGATAAGGAGTTGATATTAATAACGGCAACAATATAAATATTTTAGTTTAATTTATTACACCTAAGGAACTATTTAACCAGTTTGGACCAATTTTGGTATGCCCTCTGTGTGGGAAAAAAATAATGTCATCATTTTATATACATATACATACATTCGATAGACCAAAATTCGACAACTACCTTAATGTACTCCATTTAAAACAAGTTTTATGTTATATATTAACATTGACCCAACTCAACGCTATGTACCAATTACGATCCACTGTTTTCCCAATATTGACATAACATGTAATCAACTAAACATATTTCAGCTCATGTCTTCGATACATTTGTAGTTTAAAAAATACAAGAAATGGGCACTGTTTATATTCAGAACGTTTGTTCAATAAATTGACATATTATGTTGATTTGCAGAATGTTGTCCCTACAGAAAAATACATTCCTATTACCAGCAATTTGTTAACCAACGTGTTACCAATAATCAAACAACCAGTTTAAATAATGACACGTAGGGTATATTCTGGCATATTCTGATTATATCGCCTCACTGTCTTAACGACCGCTACATAATTTCATAAAATTTTTCTAGCAAATTATTTTGGGTTGGCATATTACCTTGGGCCAATATTATTTTTATGTATGTGTTCCATCCCGACATATTGCTAACCTTTCCAACCAATTGCCAACTATTGATTTCAACGTATATTGTTACTGGGGAAGAAATGCTATTATATTCCATATAAATTGATGCGTCTTAGGTGGGTCTAGCACTTATTTTTTAAATGGCAGCCATATACAGATTCTAGTTGGTATGCTTTTATCCACGAAACCATGTAATATATTTCAACTTAACTTGGTGTGCTTCATCATATTTCACAAGTGTCATATATGTTCTTTTTCCACCATTTTGTAAGTGTTTGCTAGTGATCAACCGATTCCCACCAAATTCAGGTGACAAGTTACACTTTAATATTTCATCAACATTTCTGTCACTTAAATGGGTAGTGTCATATTTTCAACATATCAGCAAGGTAAATATTTTATATAAGAATCCCATATGTCCCCAATAATTTCGACAAACTTTTATATGCTAGAGGATCTATGACAAACGCAATCATCGACTGTGTTAATATATAACAATAATAATAGGGAAATGGGCATACGGGAACACGGTTTGTGGCTTCGGACGATCGGATGGACATGGCATTTGGCAGTGGACCGGAAGTGGCATCTGGCAGACGACCAGAGGTGATCTTGGCATTTGACCTTGACCTCAAATGTTCCGCTTTCCCGAAAAACGCTCCAAATTTCTCAACTATCCCTGAAAATTTCCCGATTTTTCCAAAAAATCGCTGGACTTGACCTTGACCTTTGACCTTGACCTTTACCCTTTTTGGGATCTGTTGCACAGGCTGCCAGCTTTGGAACCTCACAGCCGTCCACCATATTGGATTGCATTACATCCACCATCTTGTTTCTAGAATGTTCTACTTCATGCTTTGTCATTCCATGCTACCACCTAGTTTCAAGAATATTCCAGTTCATGCTCTGTCATTCCACATTGACATCTTATTTCTAAATATGACATGGGAGTCAGNTTGTCATTCCACATTGACATCTTATTTCTAAATATGACATGGGAGTCAGCACAGGTTTAAAATACATATAAATATTCTACTATATAAAAATAAGTCGGGTTTTCCTTCCTGACGCTATAACTCCAGAACGCACGAACCGATTTCCANATGTCAACTATTGGGTTTGCTGGAGAACGATTCTCAGTTGCGTGTTCACGAGTTGGGAAACCATCCGCTTTGTTTCTGTTAACGTCAGACCAAAAAACCAAAAANCTTCCACCATATTGGATTGCATTACAGCCACCATCTTGTTTCTAGAATGTTCTACTTCATGCTTTGTCATTCCATGCTACCACCTAGTTTCAAGAATATTCCAGTTCATGCTCTGTCATTCCACATTGACATCTTATTTCTAAATATGACATGGGAGTCAGCACAGGTTTAAAATACATATAAATAAAATATATATATATAATTGGTTTAAATTACATATAAATAAAATGAATATATAAATTATTGTTTTCCCAAATGTTATAGTCATGGGTATGTTTATACTAGAGTTATGTGTTAGTTATGTTAACTCCTGAAACTGTAATATTGCCAAGACACAGAAAATAGCTATCCATATTTTTTATAATTATAACCTGTGCTCAAAATCTTTTTTATTAATATAAATTAGAAACATTATAGACATGTGTGTTAAATAATATATTTGTAAGAAATAATTGTTTAAATAAATATGACTTTTAAAATTACTTAGTGTGTTTTATTTATAAGAAAGTTACCCTTTTATTCATACACAGAAAAGTAAAATAAGTTGTTTACTGACAATTATTCATATGTACAAGCATAAATAAATCATTTTACATGTGCTTGGGAAATAAATGTTACATACTATTTCTCATTTGGGTATTCTGAATAAAAAATAAATCACAGACGTACGGTGTCGGCGCCCTGGAGCCATCTGCCATATTGGATTGTGTCACATCCATTTTGGATTGCTTTGACCTTTGACATTTACCTTGGCCTCAAATAATCATTTTCCATTTAAAAAAAAAGCTCTAGAATTTTCCTCAAAATGTACAAAATTTCATGTGAAAAGTTCATTTATTAACATTGTTATGAGTCACTCACTCTAAAAAAAAGCATTACGTTATTTACAGAATACACCAGATCATGCTCTGTCATTCCATGTCCACACCAAACATCCCTTTACAGCAATTTTCTAGTTCACTACCCTCTCATGCTCCTTAATGTTGTCACTCCATTATATTACAAGCATATTTTACGACCTAACCAAAATAAGCAAATGCTAAACAACCCCTGCTAATTATAACAAGTAAAGTAGTTCTATATCCGACGCCCACAAACATACAGGCATAGTAAGGCATAATTTCTGATTTGTTTAGTTGCTATATTCATATCATGGGAATTGCTCCTCATTTCGATCAGCATGGTTTAGTATGCCCTTCTTATAAGCATAGATAATCACAATTTCTGAACTGTTTAAGATAAATCCGCCAATTTGATATATTTATCACCCCTGACGACGAATGGAGTGATTGGAGCAAATATATCTTAAGCTTACTTTTAAGCTTAGTTGAACATCTTTTACCTCCAACTGAAACTATAGTCACCAATACATTACATAGGCCTCACGCCCGAAGACGAAATGTCCGCAGGGTCAAGTATGCCCTAAACCCACGTATAAGCATAGTTGGATGTCATTCCCGAACTGTTTAAGGTATAGTCGTCAAATTCATTACATAGGCCTCACTCCTGATGAAAAATAGGGTAGTGGAGTCAAGTATGCTCTAAGCCCCGAATAAGAATAGTTGGCCATTATTTTCGAACTCTATAAGATATAGCCACTAAATTTATTTCATAGGCATCACGCCAGACAACGATCAGGGAGGCTGGGCAGTTATGTCATGAGAACTCTTATATGCATAATTTAACACTATTTTCCGACTGAGCTACCAGGATAAGGGTGCCAGTACAGGTCGAAATGATGTATATATAAAAATATCTGTTAACTTATAAAACAGTCAGGTTGACAATCAATTGAAAATGAAAATTTTATAAATAAGATGTTAACTTTTAAACTTACAGACAAAGAGTATCGAGCAACCTGCCTTTGGACTCGTATTTTCAAAGATTTGAGGATTATTATGCAAAATCTATTAATTATACAAAAATTAATTATCAATATAAGTTATCTATTAATAATAATATAGTTCATTTCACAATTAAAACTTGAAGAAAAGATTGCGTCGNTTCACAATTAAAACTTGCAGAAAAGATTGCGTCGAAGAGTGTGTCTGTGGATTCAAATTTCGTAGACGAATTTGTAGTATATGATGCCGCAACCATAGATTATGATAAGAATAGTCTTACGAATGAAAGTCATGCATTTAAATAAGTATATTTTTATTGAACTTCTAAATGGTTATATCGAGCAGTATGTCACTGGATTCGTATTTTCATAGTGCATTCGAATATTGCGACAGAAAATGTTATTAGGAAGCAATTAACAGCAACATATTTAATTTTAAATGTGACGCCATAAAATTGTATTATTCGCATGTATTCGATACTACATTCACTTTAGTTGGCAGAAAAATTTATTGTAAGTTTTTTAAAGTAATTATGTAACGAGCCGGAGCCATAAACAAAGGACAGTGGTTGCCTTACTTCATAACGTGTTTTAAGTGCATCATTCCTATGTCAGACAACTACGAACTTACAGCCACAGTTGGATATCATTCAATGACTTCATGGAAATTGGAACGTTTCTGATTAGTGAAAATCTATTCGAGATGAAAAATTAAACTTGTGTTGAACCTTTTTTATGATCATAAATGTCCACCTTTTCCAGTAACAATGTTCATATTATGTGTTTCACAAATGACCTACCTCCAAGCCACATAATCTATTTGTTCGAATGCGATATTGAGTACCAATGTATTTATAAATAATAATTATATATACTTTACTTTTAAGTTTTAAAATTAGAGACGTAATGTAATGTGTTTCATGTTTACAGGCGTGTATTTTAAAGGCGAGTTATTCTGTGATATTAGAAAATGNCGAGTTGTTCTGTGATATTAGAAACAGCTATTGTATGTGTCTATCCCCCGATGCCATACTGGATTTCATAGGAATACCTATGACTGAAGGATCTCAAAGTATGTTGACAAGCAGCTCATGTTTGGACTCGTGTTGTGCCAAAAACTATTTAAACGTGATTGTAAACATCTTCACTAAAGTTTCATACCTTATAATGTACTAGTTTACCATCCCGGCTTCGCCCGGTAACAATTTCGTTTTTACAGCGATACTTGGAAAGATAAAAAAGGTCACTGTGGACAATCCTTAAAAGATAAACTATAGCGGAATTTTCTGTAGACCTTATTGAGAGCTACTGTTCTGTGTTACATTAATTTTACGTATCTTTTATGGTTTAGTAAGCGTAAGCCACGTAAGCTCCCAAAAGCGGGTTTTTACGACTTCATTTCAAACGATTCGACATTTTTCTACTATCCTTACATAAAATTAATTAGTAATACGCCAAAACCTTCCTCATGACATTTTCTAATTGATGTTGTAAACTGCGTCAAAATCCATAGAGTAGTTAAGCGAATACTTAGACAGACGTGGATAAGCGAATTGGTTTTATACTATTAAGAGTTACGTATTTTTTTACAAACATATGAGGGTATTAAACATTGCATTTGTAGGTACTTAAAGAGAAAATAGTAGTACTGAATATTTTTGCTTATGAAAAACTGTTTGTATTCGGGCAGCCCGCATTTCGGTCAAAATTACTGGCAAACACACG
>NQII01015940.1:0-10721 GCA_002778355.1 Clitarchus hookeri
GTATCCACGTCTGTGAGTCGACGAAGGTAAGTGGGGGACATGCTCTATGTCGAAAGTGTCCCACTTCCGGAAATCCAAAATGCTATGCGTGTCTTTCGAGTTCTTTAAAATTCTAGATTCAGTTTCACGCACGCAACTTTCGTTTCTCGTAGCGCTGTGTTAGCAGTTGTTTTCTGTGCGAACGAGTTTTATTGCTTACTCTATTCACGGTTAACTTCCAACTTTTCTGAAGCCCTGATAAAGTTTTACTTTCGGGCTGTTCCTTCGCCTTACATGAACAACGCACCACAATCGTACGCCCTCACTTCAATAATATTTCCCATAAGAACTAGTTCTACTAAGCATTACCAACACACCTATTTTTGCTCTGTTTTTATTCATATAAATTACAAAATAATAATTATTATTTACAGTAAAAGTAAAAGTAAAGGTTATATTTAACAAAATAATATATACATTTGTGTTAGCAGAAGTCTAAAACGCTATTACAATTTATAGGGAAAATATAAGTACATGTTCAATTTAACATAAAATAAAATACACTTTTATGTGAGCAGAAATATAAAACACTTGTGATAAATGACATATTTAAGAAACAACCAAACACGTCATACGCAGGGTGATTTTTCAAACGTTTGATTAAAACAGTGCGAAGAATCCGCGCATAGACTTTAGTAGTTGCTATGCTAACGCCGTACGATACGGTCGGATAGTAAAGTGTTTAACAATGAAGAAACAACAAGTCTCAATTTCTTACCGCGTACGGGTTACCTGGCGTAAGTACAGTTTGTTCATTCTGCCAGCCTACTGAGATACCTACTGATTTGCGGTAGGACACGTTTTAACACCGTCTGATTTAATGTAGTTAGGGGCGGAGACTTCGAAGAGTGATATTTTTTTTTGGTGCTACGGGACTCAAGCTTCACGTAAATCTAAGATTAAATTATTGTCATGCTGCTGACGGCCTTATGTTAATCCCGGAGATCCTTGAATATTTTAAGAACCTTGGCAGCACGAACAATAATTATACCTGTTTTAGGCACCATAAGTGAGACAGGTTTACGCGGACAGGGCATTTTAAATAAAAGACTGAACTTTTAATAAATGGGCCACTTATATATATTTTATTTTGTTATGTTAGAGCTGATATCACAGAGGCGTGGTGTTATAATCGCACAAATATTTGAATATTTGCACTGAAATGCATTTTCTTGTCATGAATATCATTTATCACGTCACGTTTAAACAAACTAGCAAGGTTGCCCTGGTTTGGTACTCAAGCAAAATTTTCTCGAGAGAAACACGCACTAATTACAAATGTCACATTCCTTCCAATCCTCTTAACATCCGGGTCTTGAGAGTTAATGAGGGTGAAGCGAGGTGAGGGTGAAGCACGGTGAGGGTGAAGCGATGTGAGTAAGGAGCATGCAAGAGTGGGGGGAACGGAAGATCACCGAGAAAACCCACCAACCATTGGCATCGTCCGGCACGATTGTCACATGCGAAAATCCAGGAACGACCCCTCCGGGAATAGAACATGGTTCGCCTAGGTGGGAGGCGAGTAGTCTAACCACTACACCACCGCGGCCCCAATTCCTGTATGAACTTACTGTGCGCTTGTAAGGCTAGCACTGTGTGTTGTATTTCGCAACAGGTTTTCGTCAAAGAACTGAAATCATGTTTTTTTACATGAAAATATTATTGGCGATCTAAGAGAGTATGATGCATCAGTGAACGCTAATCGAGTATAATATTCCATACAATATTTTAAAAGTGAATACAGGTAATCCAAGACACCGCGTATCGTAAAGGACATTCTTGCATTCTTCATGTAAAAATAATGCAAAATATCGGGTGAATATATATGCAATTGTTTTTTTAAGCCAAACAAATCTACGCTTACTTTTAATGAGGTTGAACAAAGTATTGTCTTTAAAAAAACGGTAACGTTTCAGTAGGGTTACTCATGATTAGACGTTATATGTATATACATATATATATATTCCAGTTGCCGACATGTTACAAGAAAAAAGCGTAGCAAGTCATATTCTACGACAACGAACTTTATCGTGTTTGTACAGGTAATACTGTAAAATACTTTATTTATACGTAATTGTTTTCCTTTTATTTTTTTGGCCAGTTCATCGTTTCACAACCAGGCTCTTCCTTTCGCCTACTTTAGATAGGGTGATGTCTCACTGTACGATCACCACAAACATACCGTAGATTACGTAATGAACACGTAGAAAAGACATATCCTATGAAGATAGTAATTAGAGCATATATCCGATATAACGCCAATGGAACCTTAAAAAAACCGTCAATTATAGTTGGCTGTGTATTTTATCAATTTTATTTAACATGAGAATGTAGACAGATTTGGAAGTTTTGCATCAAATCATACTAAAATAATATACTGTATAATAATATCATGTAAATAAATCTTAGAAACGTTTCATTCATATGATTTGCGGTGTGCCGTGTAATAAAGATAACCGGTGATAAAATAGGAACTCGACAGATATTCGAACCCATGTCCTTCCGAATACAAGGCCAGTGAGTTACCGCAGTGCCCTTTTTCTCGGTTGATGAGCGTGGCAGACTGGATTCGCATTTCGCGACAGTTGTATTTTTAAACAGGATGAATATTTTTTATCAAAGGGAATCCTCCAATACGAATACTGCTACGGATATTGCCAAGCTTTCAGTCGTGGAACACGCATATTGCAATCCTGTACGTGAATTTATGTTTCCAATAGTTCCTGGAGATTGTGCACCTCCAGCTAAAAACGTCATTTGAAACAGCTGTCCTGTTCTGTAATACACATGCGTGCGATCAAATGTCGGTCGCACAAGTTTGTCAGGCGGTGAAATGAATAGCCGCAACGCCACCCTCTTGGAAATGAATAGCATTAACGCCACCCTTGGAAATGAACAGCCGCAACGCACCTTTGGAAATGAATAGCAGTAACGCCACCCTTGGAAATGAATAGCCGTAACACCACACTTGGAAATGAATAGCAGTAACGCCACCCTTGGAAATTAATAGCCGTAACGTCACCCTTGGAAATTAATAGCAGTAACGCCACCCTTAGAAATTAATAGCAGTAACGTCACCCTTGGAAATGAATAGCAGTAACGCCACCCTTGGAAATGAATAGCGGTAACGCCACCCTTGGAAATGAATAGCAGTAACGCCACCCTTGGAAATGAATAGCGGTAACGCCACCCTTGGAAATGAATAGCAGTAACGCCACCCTTGGAAATGAATAGCGGTAACGCCACCCTTGGAAATGAATAGCAGTAACGCCACCCTTGGAAATGAATAGCGGTAACGCCACCCTTGGAAATGAATAGCAGTAACGCCACCCTTGGAAATGAATAGCGGTAACGCCACCCTTGGAAATGAATAGCAGTAACGCCACCCTTGGAAATGAATAGCGGTAACGCCACCCTTGGAAATAACGCGTGGGTAGCGACACTTCGAGCTCAGTAGTTGCTGCTGTCTAGAGGTTGAAATATTTATGCTCTCAGCGCAAAAAAAAAAACACCTGCGATAAATATATGTGCTGTGCGCTGAATACGAGGCGTTGTGCGACTAAGACATATCTGAACTTTCCTAGTCACTGTTAGTCTCCATCCGCCAAATTGAGTTCTTTGATTTCTTGCAGACTGAAGAAAGAACATTTCTAATGTGTGACTCCTGCGCTTTAACCATACATTTGCCATGCAGAACAAATGTAGCAGGTGAACTATTTAAGAATAATTATTTTGCAAATGCAGAATGTAAAATTTTATATATTAATACGTTTTCACCTCTTTAAGGCTACGTTTCGAAATCGAGTTATATTATAGAACCATCCCGAATCTAAAGTTGCAATGCGAAAGCGAAACTCTTCTTGTAAGTGGAGAGAACTGCCATTAAAACATTATTCTTCTCTAAATTTAAGTGGTTTATAATTACATACGACAAAAATATTTTTATTCTTTATTTATCTTACTAACGCTTCAATTTTCTGAAAATATTCTGTTGTGTGTTTTATTCTAGGTGTTTTTTAAACATTTTCTAGAATAGTTTTTAATATCGAATGTATCTTCAGCTTCCTTATCACGAGCCACACCTTTACTGAGATAATACACGATTATGTATTCGAGACTAATAACACTAAATTATCGGGACGTAATTATTGTTGCCACAGGAAACAATTTATCAAGCAGCATTTTGTAGGCCTACTTGATAGTAACAAATGTTTCAGTAAAAGATAAAATGAAATATGTAAAATTCTTAAACAAATATATTTAAAAAAATTTTATAGTAAAAGAAATAATAATCACTTTCAGGATATCAAACCCAACAAAGTGGACATATGTAGAGCATATATTGCGTGCTTCCTTTAACAATTTCGCTTAAATTAAAGCAACCTATTTTCGTCAAAGGATTTATTTGTATCTGGAAACCACACAGTTAAAAAAATGGAAAAATAATATTTATTCTCGAACTGTAGTTTGATATTAATATATTCAATAATAAAATTGCAGATAAAAAGTTACGTAAGACTGAAAATCTACGAAAGCCGTTGAGATTAATAGCAGCAAAACTAAGTTTTGTACGCAATATACGTGTTCCCGTAAAACTGAGTGGGCAGTGAAAGGATTTTTTAATTCTAAACTAAATGTTTTAGTTTTCCTGATATAAAATTAAGTACTTTTACAGCACTGACTGACTACAAGTTATGGCGTATTATTAAGAAAGTTAATGTACCTGTATAACATATCAAAATGTCTTGCAATAAACTGCCGTTTTTAAGTTATTTGAGTGGAACATATTCAGTGGTCTTTCATCGCAAACATTTGAAATCTGCTCCATCTTTTTAACAGCCTTTTATATACAACTTCACCATACATCAACTAAGGAACAGCAAGAATAATAATAATAAATACCCATAAAATCCTAACTTTTAATGACATTAACTGATATCGGTATTTCTTAAAGAAATAACCTAAGATAGAAATGCAACACACTTAAAATCACCTTATTTTAATATACCAAAAATTAGTGACCGACTAACCAATTTGATGTGCCGGTGTTACGTAAATTTCTCCGACGCTTAATGACCTCGTTCATCAAGAGCTAGGAAAACCCAAACATACCAGAATTTTTCTTCATAAAATTGTATTAGTGACTTACAAGTGTTAATCCACTTCATTTTTTAATATAGGAAAGAGTTCGTATCACAATATATGAGAGGATTTTCCGTTTAACTTTTGAAAGTAAAGAATTTCTTTTTAAATTTTGTTCACGTTATTGTCCACTGAGTACACATGAAGAGAAAGCAACTGATAATAATCGCCCGATTGTCCTACGAGATTTGACGTTTCCGTTGGAAAAGAAGTATCTATTGCCCTACGTTACCGAGACATTGCTGTTAAATAAACAACATCATATGTATGTAATAATTGAAATAGACCAACTTATTTATACTCGAATCACCTCTCACATTTCGCAACAATATAATTTATATAATTCACACAATATAACATGCCGTTGTATTTTGCAACCAAAAATTTTAACTTTCTGCTCCCGAATTTTAGTTACACGCCTCAAAAGAATTGCGTAACTTATATACTTATAGTCCATTCACGGATTCTTCGGAAGTTCTAACACAAACCTTTGAAAAATCATCCCATGTATTACGTATTTAGTTATTTTCTAAATATACAACGTATCAAAGGTTTTATGCCTCTGTAAACACATACGTATCTTATTTTCTATTAAATTGAAGTTTTATCGACTTTTTATTTGTGCATTATAATATACATATTATAATAAACACAAATAAAAATCGTGTGGGAAAACAATCTATGTTGGTAGCGACTAGTAAGAAATAGTTCTCATGCAAAATAATATTACAACTGAGTGCTCACGAATTTGGTGCATAGTCCTTTGGTGTGATTTTCTAGACTTAGTTAAGGTTGGTTTGCACGAGGCGGAGGAATATCCTGGAAGTAGAACTTTAGCAGGGCTTCAGAAAAGTGTGAAGTAACCGGGAATGGATTATAAATATATAGTGATGTATTATCTTCTTTTCCTTAACGTGTAACAGAACAATACACGCTATCCTTATTGCTCAGTTCGAAAAAAACAGCATGCGGTGTGACCCCCCTATAAAGTCAATTATTTTAAATTGTTACGAGTATAATCCAAAGTCCTTTCAAGTGTCAATTCTAAAATTTCTGAAGCCGTGCTTAAGTTCTACTTTCAGGCCATTCCTCCGCCTCGTGCAAACAAAGATTTACCAAGTCTAGAAAATCACACTAAGTGGAAAACACACCCCTTTCGTGCGCACTCACATTAATGGCATTTCGCATAAGAACTTTTTCTTACTATTATTTCCAACACGCGATATTATTCTCTATGGCTTTATTAACATTATTAGGTATAAATTAATATAATAATTTACCTATTAAATATATGTAAAAGTTAAATATAAATAAAAATAAGTTACTTTCACGTTAACCGAAAATGCTTATGACTAGGGCCAGTGACTTTTCGCGTAAAAAACCGGAGCGCACAGTAGACTTCAATACTATATACACACCTCAGCTGTTGTTACACCTCCATTGGCTGCTGGTGCCGTGTCCGTATTTGACCAAGCCACTCAGGACTAAGTAACTCCGACACTGAACCTTCGTGATTAGTGCGCAAACTGTTAACACGGGCCAGAACATTTTTTTAACGAATCAAAGAAGATGGACGACCCTACAGTGCTTTGGACTGTATCTTGGGAAATATCAGTGCCCCTACTTATGACACATGACATATTCAGGAAAACAACTTAAACACGTCACACACCTGGTTATTCTCCAAAGTGTCGGATATACTACACCAGCCGCGAGCTGGGGCCTGGCAAGTTCCGGGTTCCCCACGGAGCAACGTTCGCCGACTAATTTAAACTCCTCCTGTTAGCAACTGCTCGTCTACAGCCACCGGGGGTTCCCCCGCGGGCGCGTGAGCCCTGCAACCGAGCTCCGACAAAGGGCGAGGCTGATATCAATTAAGTATTGATAGCGGCAGCACATGCGTGCGCGACGGAAACCTGATCAGGAAAACTGTTTCCCGAAGTTTCGACTCCCTCGGGCCTCCTGCCCTCGTGTGCGGTTGTTCATGACGCGATTTCAACTTAAAAGTGGTTCAGCAGATCGCGGCGCTCCAGACAAAGACGAATCAAGGCTTTTTTTTTACTCTTGTCCATTTTTTTTAATTTTCTGCGTCGTTTTTTGCTCCTTAAGTTTAAGGCTTGGCTTCGCCTCTTATGTAGAAATTCTTCGTTTCCGTGTCATAATTTCTGTTTCAGATGTATTATTGAAAATTTGCAATTTACTAGTTGTTTAATAAATTTGCACTGTGTGTTATTTCTTGCTTGCAAAAGAAAAAAAAATGTGTTCTCGACTTTTTACAACGATCAGATAACGCACAATTAAATTTCAGTTAAAAAAATTTTTATGAGTCGTAAAATATACATTTTCTATAATTGTACATTCTCCGTAATTACTATGAATCTGAAATTATGACGCGTAAACGAAGAATTTCTCCAAAACAGATGAAGCCGAGATTAACGCCTATATCTCGGTATGTACTTGGGCGATGTCTTACGTGCATATAAGGTGCAAAATATAATCATTAACTTAAAATTACCATAAAATCATTAAATTAAATTAAAAAAATAATAAGTTAATTAATTTTGTGAACATAACACTCTTGCCGCAAGTAGAAAACGTCTGTTTCTCTGCCTTAAGAGAAAGGTAATTAATATATCTTGAGAGATTTTTTGTTTGTTGAGTTGTTCGTTGAAACTTTAACAACCATATCTTTCCTTCATATTTTAGAGAGGCCTGCCACATTTCTTCGGCTCTTCTAATAATCTCATTCATGAGAATATATAAAAACAGTTTTGTTTTTAGTAATTATACTTAACATTGACATTATGTTCCCTTGATCATTGACTTAATTTCTTCTTCGTCTTTAAATTCAGATTAGTCTGACTTTTTACGTCCTTTACTTCTTATAGATCTTATAAATGCACATGATCAAAATTAAGGAGACTGTGTACAGAATTAGGAAGGTAAGGTTTTCCGTTAGATTTTGTTAAATTACCTTGTTCCAAAATGTCTAAGTAAATACTGGTATAGCAACAGATAAGAACAAAAAATACTATAGTCTGAATATCCAAAATATAGAAAAAATTATTTTAATTACAAAGCACTGGTTTTTCGATACAACCTTTCTTTCGTTAAGTTTAACTTCGTAATAAGTCGGCATGTCTGAAAATCCAACCCACGCAGAAATGCACGTGAAAAACACCGGTGCAGCAATGCAGGATTGCTCTGTCAACCAAGAGTTCGAAATAACTAAAATTACATTAACTTGACGTGTATATCTAAGCTTACTGAAGCACATGCCGGACCAGACATAACGCGATTTCGCTAGCAGGTTTTCGCTTCATAATCACTGCCAGCAAAGCAAGTAAAAATTACCCTGAGCAGCACTTTTTACAAGTTCAAACTCAGCACCGAGCAGAAAGGCTTCACAGACTTATAGGCTCTTTCGGATGCTCAAAAAATATTAAACAGTCTATACAAACATTTTAACCAGAAAACTATTATTCAAAATATTGGTTTTATTTACTGGAACAATACTTGTCATTAATATAATTATTTAACGTTTGTCAAATGTTCTGGAGTGGAAAGATTTGGCAGCTCTTAATATCGAGGTCTTGAGAGCCAACGAGGGTGGAGCGAGGTTAGTGTGGAGCAGAGCCGGAATGAATGGGTGGGGGAAATGGGAGATCCCGAGAAAACCCGCCAACCAGCGGTATCGTCAGGCACGATTCCAACGTGCGAAAATCCGGGACCAATCCCGTCTAGGTGTGAGGCGAGTAGTCTGACCACTACACCACTGCGGCCCCTGCAATGATGGAAGTCCAACATGTGTAGGATAGGCCCCTACGTAATTTCTCGTTAAGACTATACTTCTTACTCCGTAGTTTCTTAAACAGCTGCCGCCAGTTATATCATGAAAACGTTGGTGGGGGGGGGGGAGAATTATTTTGCTACCGTGGTCTTGCAGAGCGTTTTATCGATACTACATATATGTACAGTCCGACCAAAAAAAAAAAGATTGTTAATCGCAACACCTGAAATAAAATATTTATCTGATTCTGAGAGGGTAAAAAAAAAAGTTCTAGGTTTCGATGGGATTGCCAACCTATCGAACAGCAAGTTGTTTCTATACGTTCAGAAATTCGGCAGAAACATTTGCACGTGAATTTCTTTTATTTAAGTTAATACTTAAAACTCACTTATAAATGACTAATTCACGCACAGTTATTTAGACACTTCAAAGAAGAAATTTAAATCTTGTTCAAAAATTTGCGACACATGTTGTGTTACCACTCTGTGCGTACATTCCTTTCTGAAAAAAATTAACCGATATAGATATTATAAAATTGTTATTTGAAAGAACGGCGTGTCGGCGGTGAGTTTTACTTGGAAAAGAGAAAATAAGTTACGAAGAAAACGTTTATTAGGTCGAACCTCAACTTGGTTACACTCTAAACCTGAAACAATGAGAATTGAGCAAAATCAGTGAAAACCAGTGGAAATTGAGCTACTGATAATCAGTAATAACGGATTAATAAGATGGCTGAATTTCACTGATTTATTTTTGATTTCCATTAAAAGTAGTGTATTCCGCTGCCAAAAGTCACTTGTTCCCAGTTCATTTGCTTGATTCGCCAGTCGGCAGTAGCTTATTAACTGACTTTCAGTGAATGTTATTTCACCGATCGATATCACTGATTCGAGCTTATAGTGTACATTTTGATATTCGGCTACACCAGTCATGCTACAAGCTGCATGGCCTGAAATTAGGTCACGTGTATCCCGAATTCTGTTATATACGGTTGGAAACGCTGTGTGGGATCCATCCGGTGATGGTAACATTTAGAGAGCAAATTTCTCTTTTGGCTTACCAAAATTTACCTTCTTTTAGTAAAATTTCCCTCGACTTAAATTTTTTCTGTTTAAAACACACAAAATTACGGTATTAAAAGTAGACTTATATTAATAAAGTACAAAGAACGTATTGATGGTCATAAAAAACAACCCCTAAATTGCAATACAGTCTTACCATGTAACATTGAACTTTGCAATTATTTTTTGGCGTCTCGTTCTCTGGCTTCATCCACCCAGGAATTGTGGATTGGAAATTATTTCTGACCTCACTTACGGATTTTAACATATCGGTACTAAGTCTTTTACGCTTCTTGCACTTTACTGAAAATACGTTCCGCTTTTTACGCTTTAGCGAGGAATTATCTCTTGTTGTACCTCTTCCTATCCTTTTTTTTAAAAGCGTGTTAACAGAGCTCTAACTAAGACTTCGAAATTTTCACTCACTCCATAAATTCCAACGAGCGGACGGAACTACGAAAACCCAGCTTATGATTCACAACGGTATAAATACTCAACTAACGCTTGTTGCTTGTTTCGCAACAGAGATACCGTTTACGTCAAAGAGAAACGGTGGAAAACTCGCAACAACCGGACGCAGTTATTCAATATCCCGCCCGACTATTTGAAATTTCCCGGAATTTTTTAAAGCAGTTCCGCGAGAAATTTCCCTTTTCTCTCTCTCTCTCTCTCTCTCTCTCTCTCTCTCT
>NQII01015941.1:9522-27026 GCA_002778355.1 Clitarchus hookeri
CCCCCAGCCAGAGCCAGGTAAGACGACAGGAATAACAAACCTCAGTCGCGTAGCACACTGCGCACCCCACAACGCTGGTAATTGAGTGTGAAAGAAAACTGCTCCCTCCATACACCCCCTCCACCTTTCATTCCTCCAACAGTCCTTCCTACATGCGCACAGTTAACACGCACGTATGCCAGGATGAGGATTGCTCCGTCGTGTGAAGGCACAATGCCACGACACACGAGTCGGTGCTCCGGAGCTCCGTCCTCGTAGTTGCTGGGTTGCCATTGGCGGATACACGTTCACATGGGGCGCTGTAGTGTGCAGGCGCCCTAGTGTAATCAACATAGCACTGATGTACGTGTTTGTTTACATCTTAGTTTTGAAAATACAAGCACTTTTATACGAATAAAATATTTCTACTAATTTTAATTTTATCTAATTGCATTAAAAAGTGGCCAGAGGACGTATGTATACATACATATCAAAGTACTTGTTTACACAAACAGTGTTGTAACCTCAAATCCTATCCACGTCGGTTATGATAGTCGTATTGGCAGAAAAGCTGTTCGATGTTGGGACACGGAGACTAAATTTGCGCAGCTAGCGTGATGGCTCTACCCTATATGCACTGTACAGCTGGCTGTGTCCAAATTCACCAGATACGGGCCTTTGCAGGCTGTTCACGGTAAGAGTAGTTTTAAAAGCAGTGCTTAGGGTCTATTTTCCTCATTTTGTATTCTTCCGCCATATGTTAAATTTGCATTGCCATGGGCGTGATGCCATTATTCATGCGCCAAACAAGTGAAAACGAGAAATTTGCTGGAGACATAAATGTGTTATATTTCGTACTCTTTAATCGCATAAAGCCGAAAAATGTCACGAACTTTATCCGTCATAAATTTAAATATTACACTCACTATACAACGTCCAGACCTAGAACTATTTTTCTTAATTTGCTGCCAACTTAACTGGGAGGTTGTGCGCCAGTGAGTACGGTAGCATAGGACGCGGTTAAGGAGCAGTAATTTTTTTCAGAGTTTTAAAGTGCGTTTTTTTTTTTTACCGTTAACATGGCTACGTGCCGCAGAAAAATGCATCAAGGTCGTGACGTAACTTTGTCACTGCCCAAATTCACAGCAAGGGCATGCATGCGCTCTAAAATGTCCACTTCAGCCACAGAGATACGAATCACTCTCTTCTCGAACGCTTTGTTGATTTTTGATGGTCTACTTTTTGAAGTATTACATTCGTCGGAGTTTACAACTTTGCAAGACCGCGTAAAACCCCTGCTACTGTCACTCAAACAATTGAAACTCACACTTAGTAAAATTCGATAGAACGTAAATCGATATTGGAAGGAACAAGAGCGTCGGAGTTAGGTAGACACACAGGTCGTGTTGCCATTATCACTTCTTGTTAACAATATGGCTACGTGACCCCACTGTGTCAAGAATATCAATGATGTATTTTTGTAATTTGTGTTTTGCTTTTTCTCAACATCGAAGATGACAAATTACCAATACCAAATCACAGTCCTATTATTTTCGCCTTTTTCAAACGTTTAAATACACGTACAGGCAAGGTTAGTAGAATAAGAAAATGCGTATCGTACTCACAATTATTATTCCACAAGTCAAGTTGCTGAAAAATTCTTGAAATATGTATTTTCTCATGTCACAATTCTTATTTAGTAACAATTTCCTAACATTATTGTTTAATTTTTTTAATTTTAAATTTGAAACGGCCATTTACATTTAATAACTTTCGGAAAGTAATGTTAACAACGAAATAATAATAGCATGACTTGCTATATATTTTAATGCATTAGCGTTCCGATTTTAATCTCGCAAAACGCCAAATACAAATTACATAAAAAAAAAAAAAAACGCATTTGGACACGGCCTCAGAAATAAAATGGCATGGCGTTCCTCTGAAGTGGTCGTACCCAGCCCCTGATTGGCTACCGCGTGCTGCGAACGATTACCTATTGGCGGGACTGCCGACTGGCGATTAAGTTCCAGGCGCTGACTGCCGAACGCTGTTCCGACATGTTGGCCGGTGACGTCATTTTGCTGGCGTGTGCTGTTAAGAGTTCGCGGTATATCTGTATACTATCTTCTCTATGATGTCACATTTACCGCCCTTATTGTTCTTTCGTTCAGTTACTTGTTCTGTATCTTGCTCCTTGTTCCCTTTGAGATATTTAACGCAATTATTTATGTGGAATTCAGCAAACTTACTTACTTCGCGCCGCTTTAAGTCCTTCTTACATTTGTGCGACAGTTTGTCGGCGACACGATACACTGCGACCGTCGCACACTACCTGTCGTCCGTCCATTTTTCAATAGCGCGACGTTGTCGTTGCGTTTATTTGCGTTTACTGCCATCTATCGTCGTAAGTGGAAACTAAACTGAACAAAACCCGGTATAATTAAGCAAGCTTTTAAGTTTCGTTTATTTATTTGAATGGTGTTGTTAGTTTAGAGACGCTTGGTTATAATATAAGCTGATCTAAACGAAGGAAACAAAAAGAACATGTCTACAATTTTCTACATAAAAATTGACAACTGGAAGAAAATAATTAACATTGGCTGTGTTTGCAACTTATAGTATGGGCTACCTGTATTTAAGCAAGAAGACTCCTCTATGTATTTAACTGTTTAAATAACACGGAATATGATAATATTCAAATCCTCACCAGCTACGTTTTTTTTTGTTTACAAATATTCGCTATTTTTGTTCTTCTTCCTTGTCGCATGCGACCATCGCAGGTGCGTTAGAACAAGTTCTACCGCACACTGTCGCTTCGCTGTCGTCTGCTGGCTCACCTCTGATTGGCTAGTCGCTTTTGTCGCACTGTCGTCGTTGCACTGTCGCTATTGTAGCTATTGTAAAAAGCACTTTAAAGTGACTCAGGTTCGCTTTGTTCACTATAGGACAACTACGGAGGACAACATAATAAAAGAGAGCATATTTAAATCTAATATAACAGTAAAAATGACAAGGAAATTATAAAATGCAAGCATGAGTAAAAACGAACGGAATGCAGATCGTCGTGAGCCGATGCCCGTATCATAATTATGCTGTTACACCTGTGTGTTCTTTCAGTCTCTTTACACGTGACGGTGTTTCTATCGTACATATCAGAACACTGAAATGGACTTCGGAATTGTGTTGGGAACAGTTCTTATCCAAGTACAATACGTGATAGAAGGTAGTTTGAGCTCAGGAGATATGCGAGGCGGGACCGATGCCCCGTCATTTCTACCAGTGCCGTGCTGGAAGACCCGTGAGGCTCTTTGAAATAACAAATCGATATTGGTGGTTCGGACGTCATGTGGCGAGTGCGCCGTTAGGCAGACAGGGACGCTGGGCTCACGCTGGAGAGTGGTTGTAGTTCCCGCCAGGTTCGCGCGGAGCGCTGCTGCTACCACCTTCCCCTCCTTCCACAGCTCTTAGTACCGTGGCTCGCCCGTTCGTCTCCCAACCGCGCCTGCTCAGTTCTGCTCGCGGCCCGGCTGCGGTAAGTTGTGTGAGCTCTGTTATCGACAGCTCGTTTGTAAGCCACACACTTCCGGTGTCGCGCATCCCTTCGTGTACTTCTCGCGTTCTTCGTCGACCACGAACTGAGTGAACTTGGTGACGTCTTCGCGTGTGTATCGAGATACCATCAGGATAAAATGTAACTGTGCTTTCCTGAAGAAGGGCTGTTCGAAAGCTCATCCATTGCATTTGGAACATTTTGCGAAGTGAGTATAGATATCCATTAATCTTATACAACGCTTGTAGTCTTGTTTGACGTGATGTTTTTTTTTAATGACAAACTACAGAATAAAACAACCTATTTTTTCCCCTTGCTAGTTATCGTTCGATATATCGCGTTGATAATGGGGATTTCCCTGGCCAACCCTTAGCAACGGTGTGTGCTAAAACGTCTCAGATGCCTTCATTTGCGAATGTTTTGTATTCTTGAGTTTTTACATGATTTCACTCTCTTTCACATGATGATGTAAACTTACGATAGTCCAGTGTTGCTACATATATTACAAATGTCAATGTAATTTACGACCTTCATTAATTTTTTTCATAATCGATTTTCTTTTTAATATTTGGTCTTGTATTAAATTCTTACAACGTAATTGCAACAATTTTCGTGTTTAATAAATTTAAAAAATGAGTGCATAGATCTCAAACCGCACGAAAACCCGATGGGTACGTCAGCTGACTGTAAGGAATTGTTATTTGCTGTGGTTGTTCTACGTATGTGAACATTTCTAAATATCTGTAGCTGTATTATAAGAAATGCCTTATCAGTAGTGTTTACATAATTTTCAGTAGATAACACTCTTGTTTACGTAAAACAACATCAGAGATAGTTAGTATTCAGTTTTAAAGAAATTGTGCGTCATAAAAATTTCTCAGGAATTCGCAATGTTAGTGCATCTTTTTATTCCACTGGATGTGAATGCCAACGCTTTTGTTTGGCGTTTCACGCTATTTACCCTATACTGACTCACGAATTGCCCAACAGAACTGTCAGAATCAATCGTTTGCAGAGTGATTGGGACACATTTTGTTTTCCTGCAGTGCTGACAAGGCTGTTCTTAAGTCCTTTTTACAGTTGTGCAATAGTTTGTCGGCGACACGACATACTGCGATCGTCGCTCTTACACTACTTGTCCGGCGATGTTACAATAGCGCGACGTTGTTGTGTTTATGTTAGATCGTAGTAAGTTATAACAAATATAAAATAATTACAATTATCTCAAAGAAATTAACGTAATTAATTAACTAAAGATCAGCCCCAATAGACAGTGTATCAAAACCTATAGAATAATTTTATAAATTATTTGTTAATATTTGACAGTTCCAATATTTACAATGAAGTCCGTTTCACATGTTATTCAGTCCAACCTCAGATGCACAGTACTCGTCGGGTTTTACACCCTCTTGTCCATTCACGACTGTTCGATATATCGATGTTTTTATACTATAGCTATTATCAAATTTTTATTATTATCGACATTTCCTATATATCGAAATTTACAATATTACCGATACTATCGGCATTTACCATATTATCGTCTTTCTTGATATTATCTAGTAAAGTTAAAACATTTCGGTCACCAGCAATTCGGTATCTTTTTGTTGTATGCAAATAAGAATAAAATATGGCATGGTTATAACACATGTATATGATTATAACTATTTTACATCATCGCCTGACTTACGCAGCATTCCAGTTAACTAGTTCATGGTTTTGTTTTAGTTTTTTCTGGTCCGCGCTCCTGTGTAAACAAATAGTGGTTCACGACCAACCAACGCGTCAGTTTGTATCTCCTCAAATAAAGTATTCATTAACGTAATAAATTAAACATTTTTATACATGTGAAGTGACATTGTTTGTAATTTCTTTCTGCTGTGTTTACTCGTAGTTTCTTGTGCCAGAAATTATTGAAATTTCAAATAATATGGCGATCTGGAAAATGTGCTGCGCTTCATACAATTTAAGTCGGTATACATTTTAAACCTCGAAGAAACTTCTGACGAGTGTGTTTTGTTATATTTGCGATGTGTGTTGAAATTCAGAAAGTTTTATAATAAATGTACGTGTGTTATTTAGTATTTACGAGCTATACATCGGCACGTATGTCACTCGTTTTGAAACAATATCGCCATGAAAATATGTTATGCTGCACGTGAAACATTGCTCGAAAGTTAGGAATACATTAAAACAACGTTATGACGTCTGTCCGAGCGATTTAATCTGTATGAGCCGATACATCAAACAGTAAGTACTGGCTTCCGCACGACTAACCTTGTAGGTAAGTATTTTGGGGGCAAAGTAGATCCTGCATTAAATGTGTGGATGCAGTTTTATGAAATAATTGTCACCGGCTAGGTATTGTCTTATTAGTATTCTGGTGAAATTTCGTTAGAAACTGCGTGACTGGACGAATTTTCACGAAACTTACATAGAGTAACAAATATTATTCTGGAAGTATGCTGTAAAAATTTGGAGCAATTCTGTTCAGCCATTGAGTTTCAAGAGAACTGTTTTAGTTTTAATTGCAACGCCCGTCAAGAAGGAAACCAAACAAACTTAAAACTCTTAAATATAATAACGCAGAAATCCCTTACTCTACACAAGCGGGGCTGAAAGTAGGGCCTTCAAAAGTGCTCACTTTACCGTGAACAGACTTTACTAGCTAGTTTACACGTTACTTCCGATTGTTTCGGTTCTCGCACCAAGATATCAGGATATCAATCTTTGTCGCCACTTGCTACTTCGTGAGAAGTACTGATTTCTCAGATCCACGGAACAACTTTTGCCTCGAGAGTCGGTATCGGACATTTATCGACAAACAGTGGCTTCTGTTGCTTTGAGGCGATAACTAGTGTTTCTGTGCGGCCGACTGTCGTCGTACTGCATTACACGTGTTTTCGTCACATATCGGAAGTGTTTTTGGTGCCTGAAACATTGATTGACCAGTATCATCGAAAACACCAATGATGCGTATCTTATGAATGTCTTTATTTATATATAATTGTACAATTTATAATATACTTAATTTTGGTGACACGGACTATGACTGTATCGGTATAATTTTGTGTTACATTATGTGATACCGATGTCGCTGGTAGTTTACAATCGTTTATAGTATTGATACATAATCACATACATGTTTTCAGTAATATCAGAAGTCAAAGGATACCGATATTTTCAACGATACTGGAATTTAAATGATACTATTACTGAAGATAACGATAATATAAATGATTTCGATATTATCGATGATTTCTGTATTATCGATAAGTTTGATATTATTGATATCGAACAGCCCTACCATTCACAAGCCGTACAATTCACACCACAAACACCTCGTCTGCCGTCGTCTCGCAATCTCCCGTCGTCCGTCCTCTACACGTCGTTCGATTACCGCATTCAGCTACACAAAAAGACTGCCGACAGTCCAGCTGTGGCTTGTATTTACAGGGTCGCAGGCCATCGGCCAAAAATTTCTTCACATACCGCGTTGCGCCGAGGTTCCTAGTTCCCCAATATTCTTGCGTTACCTCTACACTCGTCGGCTTCTCTAGCAGGGAAGGGAGGGAGGAGGAGCTGTAACGCCAGCCAGGTCTCGCTGCTGTCAATCATTCACCACTCCCCCCGGGGGGCTGGTGGGAGGCGACGAGGCAGAGAGCGGGTCTGTCTGGGGGAGGGCAGGGTCGAGGTGGGTCACCCCGCGCAGAGCCGGACTGCGCATAACGAGAGATCGCAGCCGGTGCGAGCTACAGCGCGTAACACTGCCTCCTCCGTAAGTGTGTTCGTCCCTAACAGACTCTCCAACATCTCTAACTTTTTACTGTATTTATATAAAGACATTTACTGCTTAACTATCTTTACTAGGCGAAATGGTATTCTGTAACTCAATATGACTCCACGAGGGCCTTTAGAATGCATTGCGACTGTCTTCGTGTAAAGACCGTTTAACAAGATGTCTTTATGAACGAAAGTGGAATGAAAATTGCCGACGTATTGAGGTTTATTCTACAAACACGTCTTACAGGAAAGGAAACTTTTTTAAATGCCCTAAACATGAGAATATTTTATTGTGTTATATTTTCGCACAAATAAACGGCGTCTGGAATATATTTTATAATTCACTTGTAATACTCTCGCCCAAAGTAACTACAAGTGACGGATTCGGCCACGGACCAGAGCTGCTATCGCGTGATGCTCCAAATTAACTAGTACCACCTGAAATCTTGTATCCATGGAAAGAAGTAATTTTATTTTAGAAGTATTTTTCAAAAGTATATTAAGAAATAAATTTCACCTATAGTTAAAATTTTACTATTATACCTTTTTTGACAATGCATTTTGTAATAACGGAAAAAAAAAAAAACACGAACATGCATATTGTTGATTTCAGAACACAGCCTGCTGCGTTGCCAAACGTACATCTTTGCACAAAGGTATCAATAAAGATATGGCTTACAGAATACCACATAAAGACGGTAACGAGTAACCATCTTTATGATAAAAACGATCACGTTGACTTTCTTTAAGCAAGCTCAAGCTAGAGAATAGGGCCCTTGGACCTTCGTAGAGCGCCAGTCGGTAAATGGGTACAACTTTAGACTTTTCTTTCAAGGACTCCCGGCGACAGATCTGGAAAGAAGTGTCACTTACTCACTTCAAAATTTGGTAAGGGCCTCCCCAACATCCTTGGCACTGAGATGTGTTACCCCGAAGTTGTTTCTTTTCATACAGCCACACCAGCCGTCCTTCCTTGAATGCATCGTCTGCAACTCTCGGACCACATCGTGTGTTCCTCTTCATGCCACTAGACACTGGGATATGCACGTCTCCTGCCCCCTGCCTGTCTTCCTTCTCTCGAAGACGCATATATGCAGCTTCGTATGTAAACTCGACTTCTCGTTTCCTGCATTAACAGCGGGGTGACACGTTGGCCATTATAGCTAATATATTCGAGTTGGAAATATGTAACGTGAAATAACTTTAGAATTGCTTAAAAACTATTCACGCTCGTCCCACTTTTTTTCGGAAACAAGGGAATTGGTTTTCGGAGAATAATATGGCGTATAATTTACGTAGACGAATTATTACCCGCCGAATATAAGTGATTAGTGCTGAAAATCGCTATACACGAACTATATGTTACTTTAAAAATTATGCAGAGCTCGTGAATAATAACACTATTGGTATCTGTTCGTAAATGTGTTATATAAATCCCGTGAACGCTTTNATTATGCAGAGCTCGTGAATAATAACACTATTGGTATCTGTTCGTAAATGTGTTATATAAATCCCGTGAACGCTTTTATTTTCTGGCTGGTAATGCTTCAGCACAAATCTGAAAGATGGCGCGCACTACATGTCCGGAGCGAAGTCTGAGCGGCTAACTTTGCTCAATAGGTCGCGCCTTTGTAAAGGTGACTGTTCTTCTATTACTGGCTCGGAACGACACGGATTTGATGTATATTTAGTCAAATTACTAGCAAAAATAATTCAACAATATTATGCAATATTTCTGTATGCTTTTAGAAGTAATATACAGCGTGTATGGAGGAGATGGGAGATAAGATGTGAAAAAAGGTTTTGAAAGTTGCGTTTCATTTGGATACGAATCGTTTTAATGTTCATTTCATTTTGAACACCTATACATTTCTACCTTAGCACGAAGTTTTTTTTAACACTAAAAATCGCTGTTTTATGACCACATAATTTAAAATGTATTAATTAATCTAGGAACTCTTTTCTTATAGCGTATTTTCAGTTTGTCTAATCTGCGCCGGCAGTGCACTCAGAATACGTAGCATTACCTTTTGTTCGTTCGTGCATCAGCTGATACAGGATTTTGCAAATGGCACGTTGTTTGTTTGGAATACGTCAAATTGCCACTCACTGACTGTCAGGCCAACTTATATGAAATGAAGTATATATTTGTTCTTCTTACCACCATACAGCGATCTTCCTTCGTTCCCTCAGATAGGATGGTACCAGTAGCTTTGATTTGACTGTGATTTGCATAGGCATTACTGTGGCTACCAGTTCCATTTGTTCGTGCAGCAGTCCTTTGGCCAGTTCCTCGATGACTAGTCTCGGATTGCACCTCTAGAAGACAGACTAATATGTGTCCTCCCTTTCCACAGTTGAAGCATTCTCGGCGCCTTCGTCGACGAGGGAAAGGTGTCGCAGCCTCTACAGCAGGGGTTCCCAAACTCTTTTGTACCACGCCCCCTCCTGTTGAAATTAAAGCCTCCCACGCCCTCCCCTTTTACAGAATAAATTGTATGGGCATATTAAAAAAGAAAACAAGTATTACATTGAAAACAAAACATTTATTTTTACTGTCACAAGATACAACATTATAAATTTCAATTTAAGTTAAAGAAGTACTGGTAAGAGAAAAATAAGTTAGTGAGATGGATAAGCTTGCATTTTCTTAACTAGTATGCTTATTCTTGGTTGCGTTTTAGTAAGCGCACAACGCAAGCCACTAGCAACATCAAGTTTGTTCCGATACTTTGTTTTTATTGCCACAAGTGTTGAAAATGCTTTGAAGTATTTTATCCAAAATTATGATTTGTCCATTTTGTCAAAGTCATATTTGGCAGATGAATCATTTTTTATTTCCAAACCTTCTTGCAGTGTTTCTGGCAGGGAGTCTATGTTGACATTGAATGGGTCAGTTGACAATCTGTAATTATTCTCGTCACAAGTGTTTGGGAAGTATTTCCTGAACTCTTGAGTGAGGTTCTCCAAATGGTTTGATATTTGGCTTTTCAAATGTTATCCTTCAAAAACCTTCTTGAAACGTGCTTCTTCTGAGATTGACACTACTTTGGTGAAATTTGAAAACTGGTCTCGCGCCCCCTCCCCTGTCTTGTCTTCACGCCCCTCCCAGTTTGGGAACCGCTGCTCTACGGAGTTCAAAAGTTTCCCTACCGCCGTCTACAGTCTTCTTAACAAGCTCTCGGCCATACTCACATCTGGCTGCCGGGTCCTGAAGTTACTTTGCCGGCACTGGATTCTCAAGTGTCCTGTCTGGCCAAACTCCCAACATTCCCAATGGGAAAATGTCCCCCCCCCACCCCCCAACACAAACTGAAAGTTTAGAACCGCTCGTGTGAACAAGCGACTACTAGCAGCAACGAATTGAAACCTTCCAAATAGCTAATTACTAAATAACCACCAAGGCGGACCGGGTTCGATTCCCGGCGGGGTCGCTCCCGGATTTTCGCACGTGGAAATCTTGTTGGAAGAAGCCGCTGGTCGGAGGGTTTTCTCGGGGATATCCCGGCGCTGTTCTGTGTCAACTTCTCATCCTCTCACAAGACCTCGTTAAGAGCCGCTGAAGTAACGAAATGATCAGTTAGAAGACGGTCTGTGTTGAGGAGCGGACTGTACCACTGATAGTCGTAGCTGGAGCTGCCGTGTGTTGTGTTGGTAATTAGTAATAGCGTTATTTGCATGGGAATGAGAGGTAAACGGCGGCGTTCACAACGCGTCCATCGAGCGAGCAGCGAGGCAAAGACTGCCGCTAATCTCGGCTCAAGCTTGCCTCCCGCCTCGCGTGCGACTGATTATGGCCGAGCGCCGCTTCAGCGCGGATTTACGGATCCTCTACACTCGTACAGTCTGGCCGCCGCTAAGTGGATACTTGCGAAATAGCCCTTTAAAAAAGTCATTTATAGACTATTCGCGGTAAAGTAAGCACTTTTTGAAAGCCCTCTCATTTGGAATAATTGTCACTCAATATATTTGATTGTAGCGTTAGACGTTAACTTTCGAGTTAGGTGGAATATGCACACTGTGTTTATTACTTACATGGCAATATTTATTTTAAATAGTTGTGGAAAGATAAAAAAAATGGTCGATAAAGAAAAAGTAAAGGGCCTCAAAAGTGTTCACTTTACCGTGAACAGCCTATAAGTAAAATAGTTCTAACTCCTAAAGTATTGCGATTGTAATGCTAAAATATTTTGCAAATCAGGTTGGCGTTTTTTTCTATATACGCAGTATAGTGCCGGTACAGATTGGGATATCAGTTACACATATATGTTTCTAACAGCTTTCGCTTAACTGACGCAATAATAAATTAATTAGGTACATGGCTATGCAAAAGTAGTGGAAGGATACAAAATGTGAAGAAAATTAGATCTTAATCAGGTCTTTCAGAAGTGCTCGATTAGCAGTCAACAGCGGACTCCCGCACTGGACGCGGGCAATGTTTTACGTTCAAAAAAGTGGGGGGAGGGGGGGTGGACCCTCCCCTCCTGGCCACCAGGCAGAACAGCTCACTGTTCCATCACCGAGCGGTGATTGACAGCTGACGTCACAGCCCCTCCTCCTGCTGGAGAAGCCGACGACTTGGGAGATAGAGCAAGAATATTCTGGTAACTATGACCCTCGCCGCAACGTGGCATTTGGAGAAATTTCTACGCTGTGGCCGACGACACTATAAATACCACCGCAGTTGGAGTGTAGGCGGTCTTGTAGAAAAGAATCTGGCTGGAGTGCGGTAAAAGGATAAAGTCTGGTGCAGCCAAGAACATCAGCTGAGAGGACGGACTACGGCGGAGAGTACGAGACGACGGCAGATTGATGTTTCTGCGGTGTGGACGGACGAGAGGGCGTGATTACCGATTAGTTGAAGTCTGCTGTGCAAGAGGGCACTTGAAGATCTCTAGGACATTGCGGACTGGTGGCATCTGGACTGTATGATCATTTGATACAGACTTTATTGTAAATAATGGAACCTTCAAATATGGAAATATAATTTATAAAATAATTTTGGTTTTGATACATAGCTTGTTGGTACTGATTTTAAGTATTTAATTACAATAATTTCCTTGAGGTGTTTGTAAATTGTATTTATTGAGGTTATTAATTATAAATAGCAAGTGATAGGAGTTTATTGTGAGATAGTGAGTCGAGAGTATTTTACTTGTACTTATTGTAAATGACCTTAAAGAACTTGACTAAGCCCACTGCCTTTGAGAACGAGAAATTGTAACAAGCTTATAACTTACATACGTTGTTAAAATTTTTCACAAAAATTGTACAGGATTTTATTGTAAGGTTTTATTTTATAGTCCATGCACGGTTACTTCCAACTTTTCTGAAGCCGTGCTAAATTTCTACTTTCAGATTGTTCCTCCGCCTCACCGCAATCACTTTAATAATACTTTCTATAAGAAATATTTCTTACTAGGCATTGCCAACTCACCTATTATATTTATGGTTGTATTCATGTTATTTATAAATGGCTATTACCATTTATTGATAAAATATGATTAAAAGTTTAATTTAACCAAAAATAAGATACTTTCATGTTAACGTAATTACAAAATGCATATGATAAATTACATTTAAGAAACAACTAAACATGTCATATATGGTGTGATGTTTCAAAGGTGTGATTCAAAAAGTGTGAAGAAACCGCAAATAGACTACAGTGATGTAAAAGTCAATCTCTGATACGAAACCTCTTCTTATTACCTATAGCTTCTGGTTTTGGAGACGAACTTTACCGAGGTTATACGAATCATTCTTATCCGTTGTAACCAGAAAGTCATCGCTCCTGTTGCTACACCTGTGCCTGTAAACAATGTCACCTGTTAAGGATGGCAACACTTCACACATCATTAATATCATAGTCTATTCGCAGTTTCTTCACACTTTTTGAATAAAACCTTTGAAAAGTAACTTTATGTATAACGTTTTTTCTTTGCCCCTAAATGTGTCACGCATGAAAAGCATTTTATGTACATAAGCTATAATATTTCATTTATAATAATATGAAAAAAAAAAAAAAGTGAGAAAATAGGTGTGTGTTGGTGATGCTTGGTACAAAATAGTTCATATGCAAAATATCATTACACTTTGTGCGCACGAATCCGGTGCATTGTCCCTTTGATGTAATTTGTTATAATTGCTTCAGCTTTGTTTGCACGAGGCGGAGGAATATCCCGGAAGTAGAACATTTGCCGGGCTTCAGAAGAGTTGGAAGTAACCGTGAATGGACTAAGTATGCCAGAAACTGAAAAGTGGCATGAGCTTCTTATATACAAATCATTTTTTAAGTACATGAGTTTCTTTCATGTAGACGTGGTAGGTAAATATTAGGCACAATGGCTCGAGATGCTTAAGTTCTTGTTAAAATTTTGCTTTATAAGAAAAATAAGAAAATTTGTAATTATTTTCTTTAAGTTCGTTTTGCTGCATTGTCAAACACACGCATTACAAAAATAAATCTTTTTGTTTTTGAAGTTATGTGAATTTTAGCACCCCCCTCCCCCCTCCCTCAAATGTTATGCCTGATAGCGGAAAAACAAATAAAACAGTGTTCATAATTTTACGAAAGCGCCTTAGAAGTTTTCACCCTTGTTTCCCCGTAATTTTTGGGGATTTTTTTTTTCAAACAGTCTCGTGTAGTTACAGTGTAAATGTGGCCACGTGCTGCAAGGGAAATAGTTATTCAACCTACTATACCCTCTGTACACTGGCACTAACCGCTTTAGAATGGGTATATTAATCTACCAAATAAAGTTACAAAATTTCCGCCATATCAATTATATTAATGTATAGTTTTAAAATAGCGAGGGAGAATAAATAAATCTTTATTCCGTTTGGCATACGGGCCCCGTGTTGAAAATGCTGAANAGTTTTAAAATAGCGAGGGAGAATAAATAAATCTTTATTCCGTTTGGCATACGGGCCCCGTGTTGAAAATGCTGAGACCTTTATTAAGCGGACAAAGAAGAGTCACGTTTGGTATATTTAATGGTAGATGTAAAGAATTTTCTACATTATCATACTTAACTATAACAAATATCCTGACAGCTGACATAAGGGGCGAGTTGGCAGCAGGCAACACAATAAGTACCTTCCAAGTGCTCTGCCGGGCGGAGTGATACAAGCTGCTTCCTTGAAGTGGATATGATAAAGTTTTGTTGGTAAAATCTCTGAAGCGAAGTTCTTTGCAGGGCCTGGTACAATTTTTGCAGACAAACTAGTAAGCTGAGCGGTTGAAAGCCCTCTGCTTAAGATCTGTTTGTATGCGCACCGTGTATTCTTCCACCACGGGCCTCATTTTATTCATGCGCCAGTTGAGTGAAAGTGGGAAAATATTAGAAGAATAATGATTTTACAAATTTGTTGCTTACGCATTTAAAAAATGAAAAGAAATCATTCCAGTATTCACACATGTTCTCCTGGCACTTTTAATTAAACGTTAAGACATGAGATTACTTCCTTGTTGTCTTTACCAACTTTATTGCGCCCATGCGGGTCACTGTTTCCGTCACAGTTTGTGAAGGTAGGCACAGTGACTTTCTTAAAAGCGCGATTTCAATAGGTGCTCAATAAATCAACCGTGAACAGCGTGTAAAAAACTATAAGATACAGTAGTTTGACCATGCCATATTTGGCCGTGTGTTGAAAGTAGTTCATGGAACTAACTGGAAGGGCTGTCTCTTGTAAAAAGGGCGATGTGTTTAGAAACGTGTAGTTATGTTTACGATTGCTAAGATTGAAAGTTGGAAATTTAAATACGGAATAAGTATTACATTACCAAGAATAACAAAATTGTAATGACGGCGCCTTCAGTGAGCGTACTGTTTTGTCGCGCGCCATGCTTGATGTCTGTGATAAATTTAACTACATCATTTAGAAATAAAACGTAATGTTGAGAAAGAAGGTTCCTAATATTTCCGGATTCTAAACCACGTTTCAGTATTCATAAAACACTTTTTTCGCTTTATAAAGATAACGAGCAGTATGGTCACGCCAGGCCTAAAGCTAGCACGCTAGTCACTACCCGACACCGTTCGACTCCTCGAGCAGCCGCGGGCAGAACGCCGCGCCGTCGGCCGGCAAACCTGTATTTTCCGCGTTCCACCACGTTTCTAAACACTATATTTGACGACTCAAATATAATGTTTAGAAACGAAAACAATATTTTAAAAATGACTTGCTTATCTTATTGTTTCTTATGTTTTGTGTACCTAACAAACCGTTTATTATTCTGACGTCACGATATCTGTGTCTACACTCTCTNCTCTACACTTTCTTTTTAAAATGTAAGAACTGTACATATAAGTTGAAAATATAGACATGGTAGTTTGAGAAACCCTTAATACCTGGGATGATGTTAAATGCAGTGAAGAAAATCTGTAATAAAAGCTGAAGAATTGGTTTTATTCCTCAAAAGCTGTTTTTTCTGTTTAAGGGAAATGGTTGTAAAAGTAACAGCTCACTTGCGTAAAACGCTTAGGCCTATTTAGTGTCAATTTTGTGGACCAACTCTTGTAATTTTTTTGTAACGTTCATCTTAGTAACTTAGAAAAAAGGGGAAGGGCAAATATGGAAGTAAGATCATATTTGATAAACATTTCTATAAACACTCATTTTAGTGTTTTGAAAGTAAAAATTAGGTTTCTATTTAACTTAAAATTGTCAGGCTTATGAAAACTAACTAGAGACAAATCAAAACAACTTAAGTTTATTAGAAATTGCTGTGTTTGAAAAATACCAACCAAACTTTTTGCAAAAGGGACTCATACCATAGTACCGTAATGAAGGTTAGGTCAGATGTAAATAGTAGATATTAAGAAGTTACATACGTCAAAATGGTCTTCGCAAATATAAAGAACTGACTTTGGCGAAACATCTTCACTGTTTCACCTAACTACGTTAAACCACTTCTTCCTATTTGTTTCGTTTTTTGTAACTAACAAATATTTTATCAGGTGTTTTGCGAGATGTACTAGTACACACACTGCGGTACAATAAACCATTTCGACGATTTTGCTATACCTCTCTATTTCCTTTTTCAATTACTTCAAGCAATTTCTATTTAACCAAATACGCCTCACCGCTGAAGTAAACAAACGCGGCGGCCGAGGTTGTATCTGACTTGTGACGTCACGGAGTGAGCAGACGTGTTTTGGCGGGCGTTTCAAACTTAAAACTTTCATTCAATCATAACTTTTTCAAAGCTAATTTTTAAATCGTGATATTTTATAAATACATTTCTAGCACATAAATTATTAAATACCAAGTGCCAGCAAAAAATATGCATGTTGCCTATTAAGACAATAAGCTAAACTTTTGTTGTCCATCTAAGTTTATACGACTTAAGCAGGTAGTCACACATTTTCAGAATCACAGGAATGTAAATATTTTGTCAGTATGCCGCATGTCCTAAACCATTTGAACCGACTTAATATGCAACAGAATCTATGACAAACATAGAATGTGCCAATAAATCTGTTTAGTTCTCCAGTAATGAAGATACCACATGAGAAAATGAAACATATTGTCATGTCTGGGACCAACCAACTGATTCGCACCTAACTTTTCACACTAGTAGTGCTACAGTAGACTCTATTTAAAGTGTTTCTGGCTATATTTACAATATGACTGTAATATAAATAATTTATATAAGTTAATCATATCTAATAGACAATTTGACACATTGCAGTTTATATTAGAAGCATCATAGATATGCCTATATAGAGCCGGTTTTAGGATGTTTTGTACGATAGCGCAAAATGAGAAACAATATCTCGGGAACAGGTCAAGCTATTTCCAACAAATTATGCCCACAAGTAGTGTTACGGTGGTTCATGTAAACTTACATAATTTATGTGATTCGCGCAGTTGTTTCGAAAATGGTGTTACCTGTAAATACGAAAACTTTAGATTGACCACTATCGAAGTAGATGTTTTGAATCCTACCTCCATGATGTAGTTGGTTGCATGCCCACTTGCGGTACGAGGTGTTCTGTTTTCGAGTCCCAGCCGTGCGTCAGTCCAGCTTAGAGCGGNTTGGTTGCATGCCCACTTGCGGTACGAGGTGTTCTGTTTTCGAGTCCCAGCCGTGCGTCAGTCCAGCTTAGAGCGGGGTACGGTGCAGGTCGTTGTATTATATTGCTGTGCATTACTCTTTAGGGAGCCATGAGGCGGGCACGCTATTATA
>NQII01015943.1:2021-15623 GCA_002778355.1 Clitarchus hookeri
CCTAAACTGAATACCAAGAGAGATATCAGAACTCTAAAATTGAAATTTTAAACAGTATTTTTGCAAACTATTGGAAACGAAGTGAAATTAAGTTACAATTCTCCGAACATTGTTTTATGTTATCGGGATCTTCAACTTTAAAGCAAAATCTCAGTACTACCTCCCGCTTTAATGAAAATCACAGGGGTGGCCACCCTTTTATTGCAGACAACTCTTTCACCGTCAAGAGTTATGTACTTTAATGCTGGTTTATTGAGCACAACAGCCTAATACAGATAATTTAATATTCAATTTAGGTAAAAAGTGTCTTGCGTATTTTAGATTTGAATTTCCGTAAGAAATTTCCTCACGAAGTTTGATGGTCGAATTCCACCCCATTCTGTAAATAAGTGTGTTTATTTGATATAATTATGATGATGGATTAATTGATCATTTATGCTGGGCAGGATGAATGGAATAATGTGGGGGAAACATACTGCAGTCGAAATAAATGCCCTCATTGCTTGGTGTATCGTGATTCCCGTTCATTTACGAGACGGAGCGGTAATCGGAACACCAAATAAGCCATTTCTCGCGCCGCTCGCTCGCAAGGCTCGAACCGACGAACAGGCGTAGAAGCGCGCGCGCCTTAAATGCTGGCTCGCACACGAAGGCAGCGTGTCTTCGCAGAGCGCGATTGCGAACAGGCTGCGACAGCTGAGAGAAATAGAGAGAGCTTCTCCCTGCCAGCCGTGTTGAGACACACACAGGCGCGCGCTCTCAAGCACACACACACACACGTGCGCGGCGGGGAAGATCAAACCAGACCAGGGCCGTTTATTAAATTACACCGGCGATGGAGGCCCCACCTACCGGTCAACTGTTAGGACACGCCCCGCAGTCCACTGGAACAGAGAGACAGTGTCAGAGGGAGGGGGTAAAAAAAAAAAAACAACAGAGGAGGCAAGCGAGGAGGGAAGTAAAAAAAAAATCGATTTGGGCGGAGCTTGTTAGGTAGAAATTAGTGGGCCATAAACAGCGCTGGCCGGCTAAGTGATGAGAGAGGGGCCTGGTGGCATGGCCGCCCTCAGGTCTGGCTCGTCAGGCAACCTGCACGCCACGGCAACTCTCTCCTTACGCCCAGTAACGTTGCGCGGTATACGTGCTGCACGGTCAACTGACCACTTTTCAAAACCCTGCCTAAAATCCCTTTGTATAGTCTATTCGCGGTTTCTTCACACTTTTCGAATCAAACCTTTGAAAAATCACCCCATGGGTGACGCAGCTGGCCGTTTCCTAATTATGTTATCATCACAAGCATTTTATACTTGTGTTAACATAAAATAACATACAAATATCTTGGTTTTCGTCACATTTAAATTTTATTTATATCTTAACTATACATTATAATATTTCCATTATAATTAATTTGAATAGAAGCAGCGAGAAAATATGTGTGTTGGTAAGGCCTAGTAAGAAATAGTTCTCATGCAAAATATAATTACACCGAGTGCGCGCAAAAGCGATGCGTCGTTCCTTTGGTGTAATTTTCTAGACTCTGTTAAGCTTTGTTTGCTTGAGGCGGAAGAATATCCTGGTAGTAGAAAATTAGCAGGTCTTCAAAAAATTTGGAAGTAACTGTGAATTAACTAAATTCACAGTGTTCACAAATTCACAAATTCATTCCACCACATGTAAAATTAACATTACCACGGTTATGTTTAATTTATTTACTCGTCGGTCAAGTGAAACTGTGAAATTATTAGAAAAGTATGTATCCTACAAATTTGCTTATTTTTACGCTCATGCACGTTAAAAAAAACTGAAAATAAAAGAAATTAATTCGCTGTTCACTCGTCTTTACTGAAGACGCGGAACTACCCTACCTCCGTCGTTACCAACTTTATTCAGCGTGTGCTCGTCAGTGGATCCTCGTTATAATATATGCACGCAGTAGTAGTGACATTTTTCAAAGGTTGATTTCAAAAGTGCTCAATGAACCGTGAACGGCCTGTAACAACGTTTTTCTATGTTTTACAAACCATTATTTGGAAACTTAGTTGACAACGTTTTTCTTGTAAAACTACACTTAGAAAATAATATGGTTGTTGGTAACAAAATTTCTATAGCAATAATCCATGTAGACATCAGTATACGGACAGCAATCAAGTGAGTTGTTGTAGGCCCCTACAGTCCAAATACTGTCAAGGAAGAGAGATCGGTACAAACTTGGATGTAAGTTAATTGTCAGACCCACCTTTTAAAAAGCAAGCTTTTCAAGGCACAAGGTACACCTTAACAGTTTTTTCAAAATATAACCTCATTTTACCCAGTTAATCGTTCAACATTTGTTACTGTAATCAAAAAGTCCGTAGTTATTTCATAATTTTTTGTGATAAATAAAGAAACACGTATATGAATAGAACCCTTCAAACTTAAAACAATTCTAGTAATTAGTCCTCTATGCCAAGTCAAGCTCTGATTTTAATGTTTGATCATGAATTTTGATTACTAATACTTGTAAACAATTCAAAGCTGGATGAGATCTCTCTTCAACCGAGATAGTAACAGCAAAAGAACTGTCTTTTGTGGTCGTGCCTGTGATTGTACCTGCAACCATGCGCATAGTTCCTAGAACAGTGACCTATTCGNTGGTCGTGCCTGTGATTGTACCTGCAACCATGCGCATAGTTCCTAGAACAGTGACCTATTCGTGATATAGAACATGTTGTTACTTCAGTCTATCATCTTTAGCAGTATTTCGATTGTTACTGCAACAAAGAGAACTGTAATGAACCAGAACATTGTGACTCTGCTGATTTTCTTCAGCAAGGGTATAGAAAGCATATTTTTTCCAGTGGGGATCCAACTTTAAGATAAGGTTTTTTTTTTTTACCATACCTCCACACCTATTAGAGCGCGAAGGAAGTAATTGTTGAATAGGGCCCCAGATAATCGTACACGGTAAAATCTTAAAAAGCAATCCGTTAAAATTGAATCATATACTTAAAACTTGTTTTCAAAATGTTGCATTAAAATGAAAGGAAAAAGTGAGTCAGTTAACAACTTGAATTCAAAAATTATTTTTGAACTCCATGTAGAAATTTGTTGAAATTTATATTATTCTTGCACAACCAAATTCCAAATGCACACCTTACAACACGCTCAGTATTGATGAAGACGTAAAAATATAAGCTGATCTCAGTACTATTTTAAGAGAAAATACGAAAGTTACAGTAAACAAGGAACTACAGTATAAGAATGGATAGGGTTTCATGTCGGTAATAGTAGGCCTAATTCTATTAAGGGGGGGGGGGATCTATATGATCGCAGCGGGGTTTGGAACCCTCATAACCCACACGACTTCTACGCCCATGTTCTTCAGTGTACAAATGAAATATTATGTCTATACAACTTATTATTTTATGACACGTGCAAAATTGTTTGTACATCTCCAGTTTTTTTGTAGAACTAATGTATAAAGAAATAGCTTGTTAAAAAATTTAAATTAAATTTTTTACGTTTTACAATACCATGTTGTAAAATTTGTTCTAATTTACTTGCATTGTCACAAAAATACCTTGGTAACTGGTTTCCAAAAAAAAAATTATGTAAAAAAACGTATTTTTTACAGCGTGCACTTAACGAGACAAGCTCGCATTGCAAGAGCACGCGGCCACGAAGTTAAGTTTCTAATATCTTTAGTGTTACACTGGTAGTTGCCTTATTCGTTAGTTCAAAAAATGAATCGGCGGTTGCATACAAACATGGCCTTGGAAACAAAATCTTTCAGACCAGAAACTGAATTATTTGCTGCTTCTCAGACTAAAAATTTCTTTCCTGCAACAATCCCCCCCCCCCAAAAACTTTATTTTGGGAAGTTTCTGTAACAAGACGCAATTGTGAGGTAACATTAACTTCTGTGTGGTTGCAATGCGTCTGCTTGTCATAATTGTAAATTCATAAAATAGTTCATGGTATTATTTTTTTTACTGCTCATTACTATAATGAAATATTACATAAATATTAATACCTACATGAAATATATATTTAAAACAAACAAATAATGTAAGATTGACGTACTCTTTATCGCCACAAACATGCCAAGCTTTTTTTTTATTATATGAATCCTTGCCTACCATGTAACATAATATATACTTGAGAACAACTTAGAAACTATTTTATTGTAAATGTTGTGTATTGCAAATTACCATTATAATTTGCGCCAATATTTAAAATATGTTATATTATTAGTAGGAATTAGCATGAAACTTATCTACCAATATTTAATATTCGAATTTAAAATCTTCCACGTAAAATGATAAAATTATATTTGATATTTGCACCAGAAACGTCGTGTCATTTATTTTTAAATTATTTGTATTGTACATGTTAAAACTTTAAATAGACCCTACCACTGGATATTGGACCAATTGTCTCCACCCTTTGGCGTTGCAAAACAGATACGTAAACCTTAAAAAACAAATTAAAAACTTCACGATAATCCTGTTTGCAATAGTATACTCAACACAGTTGACTTTGTTACTGGAATAATTTGTTGCCAATACCGGGCACGATATTATGTCAGTATCCAAACGCTCTTATAATCACATCAATCTTGTGAATTATAACTTTTGTTTTCAGGTATCTCTATTTGATGTTGTATTTTATGTTATTTCTAAAAGGCCGTTGACATCACATGGGAATTTTTTATAGGAGAACGTTCCTGTTATTTAGATTTAGTCAGGGCACATGGCCCAGAGCCAATATAGTTAAAAAAAGGGGGGGTGGGGTTGGAAAGTCAAGAACGTTAACTACTACTAATTTGTTGACTGCAGTAAATGTATCGATTTATCATTAGGTCCCTTTTTAATAAATTTAATATCGGCAAGGAATCAACTAGTAATTGAAAGTGCTCTAAACTATTACGGGCAGTATTTTGGACTAGTCATTGTGGTCCTGGGTGACACGATAACAGTATACAATATATTAGTTGTAACGAATTTTTTGTAATAAGAACGAATTTTTCAGTGCTTCAGTCTATACGTTCACGGTGTTATTTTAAATAATAAGTTACCAGGTGAGTATTATTTTGCGGGTAAATTCTCAGCACCTTCTTCTATAATCAAGGAATGTGTACTGGTTACTTCAATAAACGTTTCAGAAATTTACAAGTCACTGGTTTTATTTTTCGTTGAATGACATTTTTGGAAGAAGTTTTATTTATATAACTCGCAACTCAGCAGCTGCTAAAGCATTAAATATTGAACAATATACACTGATTAAAATAATTTTTTTATAGTGTTATAAAGTTCCATAAAAACCTTTTTTAGCAACGTATTTGAAAGATACCATTTTGAGGAAGTTGTAATTTTATGCGCGAACTTGGCATTTATCTGAATTATTCTCAAAAGTTTCTAGGAGAAACGGTTTAAAAAATTGTGTTCTCTATTTTGCGAGAAAAAAAATAGAATGACTTATTTTTTTTTAAATCTGCATTACGACTTGTACCACTATTAACAAAAATATTTTCTTTCATATTGAAGGAAACTCAACAACGTTCAAGTTACATTATTGTACACTTAAAATTTTATTAAATATGTGCATAAAACCAGTTAGCCTGCATATTTCTCGAAACTACAAGCGACATTGTAAACTTTGCATTCTCTATGACCTTTGTGACCAAAAATTTCAGTTTCTCACTTTTAAATGTACAAGTGGTCCTCAGAAATAACCTGAATTAAAAATTAGCCTTGGGAAGAAATTTCGAAATGTGCATATATTCTCCGTTCAGAATAAATGCAAAGTTTTCTCTACCTGAATTAAATGTACAGATTTTAATAACCACTATCTACGTCTGATATTTGAATAAATGCAAAAGTTACGAGCCTCATTAAAATATTTTCTTATGATAAAAGTAAAATGTTTTCAGAACAACCAAAATTTGATAAAATATGCTTTTACATATAATAAAATACAAACCTTTCCACTATTTAGCAGAGCCTTTTTACAGCGTAAGATAGTTTGATTATTACTTGAAAGTTTGACACGAAGCTAAAATAAGCATAAAGTAAGTTGAATAGTATTTTAAGTGTACTTTTTTAACATACTCTTTAAAGAAATATTTATTTTATAATTGGGATACTTCTTCTAATTGCCCAAAACATCCCCTGCCATTTAAAATGTCTTATGTAATAGCAAAAAGTTTAGAAACATTTCTATTTTAGTAATTTAGTCTCCTTATGTCTTAATATCTGCAAGAAACGAATAATATTGTAGTTTTTTCCAAACATTTCTGTAAGAGTTATTCCTTAAAATATAATTTCTAGTCCTCATTGCATAAAAAATGGATTTATGTCTATATAAAAAGTTAAAAATTTCAGTTATTAAGTAAGCATAGAGATAATAATAGTTTAATGATGTGTTAATAAAAATATGTTTTATTGTTAGTCTTAAATATGTTTTCTTGAAATTGAATCATACATTTTTGTTGCATGGGACTCTGGCATTCACGCTACGGATTATTAACACTAAAAATAAAGAAATTGTTCTTTAAATTAAATTTATAATCCAATTAACTAACTTCCAAAAGCATGGACTAACCAATTTATTTCTGAAACTATATTTTTCACTGTAGGAGTTGATTTAAATAAACTTTATGAATTCACGCTACAATTAAATTTAATTTTTGTCTTAGCCGAAACCGATCGTGATTAAAACGAGGCATATTTGTATTGCAAAGCAAACACATTGATAGAAATTTCCATAGGATCCTTGACGATGTGAATAAATTATTTGACGTCTTTGTCTGAAAATGCATGCCATTTAGGCCTACGTGCTTGGCACCCAATGAATGCATGGGTTCCGCATCTCAGAGCACAAACGTGAGAGAATAATAAAATCAAGAGAGAAATCAGTATAAAATAACATTTAATAATTAATGCAACACAAACAACCCCAGAACCCCAGTAGGAACCTACGTTGCCCCAACTTTGGCGTTTGGTTGGAATGGTTCGCCAAAAGTTGCGCTGGAACATACACCTTAATACAACTTGGCCAAAAGTAAAATGTCAACGAAAATCTTTTACCTCTAAAATGTTATGAGATTGCTTAGAAACCCCCAAGAAATAGCGTCACTTAACCAGAAAATGCCATGACCTATCGCATTTTTATTATATATATATATTTGAAATGGTTGGTAGCAAACTGGCAGAAGTACTGTTGGTAATAGGCGAGTGTATTACCGTTGGGCCAACGTTGGGTAACCAACATTTCATGTGAAAGTATGGAACAACCTTTTCGAATAAAAACAATGCCACTTTCTTGCATTTTATAAAATATGATGTTTTTTCATGGCCTAGAGGTCATTTCTCTTTAAAATATACTTAGTTTTTTTTATGTTGTGTCAATGTTAGGAACACATAGGTTTGTAGTTGCTACTAACCTGGGTCAACATTGTGTAACTCGCATTATGCCAACAAGGGTTATTGCCATATGATGACATAACAATATAATGTTGTATGATTGTTTAAAAACACTGCTTTTAACATAAGAACCATGTTTGATCTAAAATTGACTTCGTTGGTCACTTAAAATTAATTTCGTTGGTGATGTGTTAGTTACATGTTAGAAAAGATACTGTCAGCATTTGGTAGGTAAAAATATGTTGGGCCAACATTGTACAACCAATTTCACTAATAAAAAACAATCGATTTGAATGCAAAAATACGTATTTTGATAACATATAAAGACTTTGAAAATAAAATTTTCCTTTAAAATGTGTTTAGTTTCTCATATGTTTAGACAATGTTGTGAACTTAATAGTTGGTGATGGGTACATTTCGTTACATTGGGTAAATGCTCCGTTGTAGACATTATGCCAACATAGGCTGTTATTAATATTTTCTTAAAAAACGCATGCAGTTAATTTTATTTGTTTAATGTTAAAGAATATATTAACACAGATTTTCTTTAAAAATAAACTCTCTGTTGTTGGTTTTTTACTGGTTGTAGTTGTATAATACACTGTTGTAACTGGTAGGCATTCGTACATTTCGCCAACGCCTCCAACTGTTGATTTTGGTTGGTAAGGTTGGAATTATGTTGTGTTGGAATCTAAATATTTGGTCAATGTTTTGGAATACAGTAATAATTTTAGTATAACTTTTACTTTCCTCTCAGGTAAATAACATCTGCGGTGTGGAAATCTGAGAAATTAATAGCAGAATAAAATTTTATTTTTTCAGTTGAAGTGAGCTTGGCATGGTGGGATGCATGTTAATATTGGAATAAATACTGGCATATGCTAATACAAACCAGTTAACGTTACAGCTTCACGCATATGTGAGAGAGTATCATTACCTATCGACATTCGTCATAATTTTTTACATTACGAGTCTGACTCAACACAAGACTTAAAAATAAGTATTTATATGTATTATTTTTTTTAGAATGTTTGTAAGGCGTAAACTTAAATACATCAGTTTATTTGTCATGGGATGATATTTAACTGAAGTTCCAAAGTAATAACATCTGTTATAAAAATGTAGAAAATATCACGCAGTACATTGAATTTCAATATTTTTGTAAAGTCTATTCGAGGTGTCTTCACACTTTTCGAAACAAATCTTTGAAAAATCACACCATGTATGCCGTATTCAGTTGTTTCTTAGATATATAATGTATCACATGCGTTTAATACTTGCGTTAACATAAAATTACCTTATTTTTTGTTAAATTAAAATTTAATTTATATTTATTGTGTAAATTATAACATTACATTTGCAGTTAGTATAAATTAAAACAGTGATGAAATATGTGTGTTGGTGATGCCTAATAAGGAGTAGTTCTTATGCAAAGCATTGTTATAACGAGTGCCCACGAATGCAGCGTGTTGCCCCTCTGGTGCCATTTTCTAGACTCGGTTAATCTTTGTTTGCACGTGGCGGAGAAAAATGAGGAAGTATAACTTTAACAGGGCTACAGAAAAGTTGGAAGTAAACGTGCATGAGCTGTATTTGCTTATTTCTTCACTGGTTTTATTAAGTAGCGTGGTGCAGAGGCTAACACGTCCGGCGGATAACCTAGAGGTCGTGAATTCGAGTCCAACATCCACCGAACGAATATTCAGGCCATATAATTGAGGGGAGGAGGGGGGAATGATTCTAATAGTCTTTACACTTTTTATTTTTTTTATTTTTAGTTTTGGATAAAATTTATTTCAAACACTGGTAACCAACGTTGACAGATCGTTGTTTATTTATTGTATTATTATGTGTGGAATAACAAATCTTGTCAACGCATTTGTAAATCTTAGGTAGGTAAATGACTGTTAATGCCTTCCTGAATGTAAAACACATTATTAAAAATTTTAACACAAGTACAACATTATGTTGGGCAAGTATTGTATTTCCGTTTGCAACCAACAAAAAAGTAATGTTGGGCCAATGTAGTCTCGCGTGACATTTCGGCGTTGGACCAAAGTAATATGTCAACGTTGGCCCAACGCTAGAGCCAAATGTTTGGCCAACGTTGGCCCAGCAAAATGTTGCTACTTGGGAAGATTCATGCACACAACTGTTTTACAGGATTTCTATTGCAGGGTTTCATTTCCACAAAAGAATAGTAAGGAGAAATTAATATTTCAATCAGAAACACAAACGCTTATTGTCTGGAACTTGTTCGTGAGGTACAGGTATGTTATGGTTAGACAAGTATTTACATTCTCCTCTCAGCTAAACATGAGTCTGTACATAAATAAATATAACATTTTTACTTATACAAGCTGATATCTTATAGAAAGGTAGTATATTTTCAAATAGAAAGTAATTTGTCCTTTTTATTAGCAAGCTGGTAGTAATGATCTGTGAAGTCTTAACAGAACTAAACGCACTATTATCAGTATACTTATGGCGAATTTTATATCTACACATCGTTAAAATTGCTCTTCCTCACACGCCATGTCATTTACAACATTAGAGCTGACTGCAGACCGGTTTCAGAGCGCTCTGGCGGCCGCATCACCGCAACTTTGAAACCAGTCTGCAGTCAGAGTTCAGTAGTGCATATGACAAGGTGTGTGAGGAAAAGCAAGTTTCGGTAGATTTTGGTTTTCAACTCAGGTTTGGTACTTCATTGTTTAATGGCATAAATTAATTAACTGAAAACTGTTACGGGATGTAGTAGTACATTTCTGTTTTTCTACGAAAGTTCCACCACAAAAAATTAACCTAAAAATGTCGAACTTTTTATTTTAAAATAACATTTCATTCGACATGCCAAATACAAAACATCGTGGAGTTCTGCATTTTTATCTGACTTATTTTAGATCCCAGCACCTTGTAGATTACAGGATCAAGTTCAAACCACGATAAAACACGCGGGGCGTGTAGACAAAAAAAACGTGATCCACACTGGATGACAACGTATTGACCTGTACTCTTCTTATTTTGCTTCAAAATTTCGTTATTCTAAAATATTTTTACGCCATTTAAAATTAGTTTGATTATGTGCATAGTTCTGTGAACACATATGTACTTATGTGTTTAATAAATTAAAGTAACGACCGATTGAAATAAAATACTAAGTATAATAATTTATACTTAGCGTGTAACCGTTATCAGTACTGTGTCGTATAACAATATTATATTTTGCACAATTATTATTCTTTAAACTTCAACTGCACACTTTCTTTTATTATATTCTTAAATATTTATGTTTTCTATATACATGACAGTTCTATTGGCACAATTCATTGTTATTTAGTCTCGCTAAGTGAGTGTAATGTTTGGTAAATGTTTGTTTATTGTCTTGTTTACTTCTTTTAGTTGCAGTGTTTAATTTTTAATTGACGAATGTTTAAAATATTTTCAGAATTGTTAAAATATTGTTAACGCAATATTTTAATTCAGCATTTTGAAGTAGTAATTAAAATAAAATTTTAATGTGATAACTATTTAAATGTAAATTTAAATGCAGCATTTTAAAGTAGTAGTTTAAAGAAATTATAATGTGATATTTATTTAAATGTAAACATTAATCAATCGTTGGCAGCATGGTATACAACACAACATGCCAGAGCGATTTTTAAAAGTGTTTTAATTTTAATACCTATATTGCTTTGGTAAATTCAAATTCGACCGTGTAGTAAAAATTATATGTTTCGAGCATTCAACAGCGACATATCGGATCCTGGAAGCTAGTCAGTCAGGAATGCTGATCTAGCTTATTTGGAATGTAATATAAAGGTGATATTAAGAGTATCCTAGCTTCAAGAAGATTTTAAACTTTTTATTAAGACAGACGGCTTGCGCGTAGTGCAAAATAAGAGAGCCTTGATCAGTATTTTTGTGGAAAAGGACTTTCGAATCACGCAACTCCCAGCGTATAGCAATAAGGTTGCTATGACGATATACTTTATCTTTTTGTTCCAATCTAGCTGCAGGGCAAATTTACAGCTAAGTAAAGCCTGTACTAAGTTACCGATAGCAGTGGTTTTATTTCATTTCTGCAATATTTGTTTAAGACTTAGAATAACTAGTGCCTAACTTAACTTTCCTTGAAGTTTGCCCACACTTCCCTCAGAAACGGAGGTCAATGTACCTACCAATTAACTTTATTCATTTAGCAAACCCGAGGTACTAATCAGATTGACTGATAAAGTGAACTATATTAAAGTGAGAGAGATTTTAAAATAGACAATGAATTAAACTATCCCTTGTATTAAAGCACTTCACTATGACGCCAAATGTCAACCATTTTAATAATTTTCTGAGTAGAGATTTTTATTTTATTTGTGCTGTAGATGCTGAATGCTGAGTCTTTAAGGTTTTTCTTTTTGGATCCCTAAATTTTATTAGTAATAATTAAATGTCCCTCAATCATTTGCCTGTTTTCTGGTTGGTAGTTTGTGCAGTAGATGTATTATCTGCCATTACTACAGTGTATTTCATGTGATCCGTGTTTCCGGAGTACAGTATGTTCATGTAGATATTTTGTGATTGGCACACATTTACACAATTTAATTTTAATGATACTGTTTTCACAATCAGACAATTTACTATACTATTGCTATAGCACTTATATTCGCACTTCATGTCACTTGTATACAGATGTACTAAACACTTTATCAATTCAGTCAGTCTGCAAAACACACCATACGTTTTAAACACAACAAAAGACAGTTTAATAACGTTACATTTGGTGCCGTACGCGGGGCCTAAAATATCCACACAATAGGTACTGAAAATAATAGCTGGACATATTATCAGTACATCTTAGTAATATAGGTTCCAGTAACTACAAATAAAATATATACACCTCAAAAAAGTTTGGCACCACCTGTAATTTGGTTGCTCAAGAACGAGCTTCGCTCGGACAGTAGAGGCATTACGAAGACATCGGAGTGACAGTCGTGGTATTCTGTAAAGACAGGGAGTGTTTACATTCCACACTCTCTCTTGGGCTGTGAGAAACCGATTAACTCAGTAATCCCGGCGGTGAAAAACTTTAATGTGTGTATTTACATTTACCGTTCCAAAAATTCTGTAGGGGTAGCAAATTTTTCCCGTTGCTTATTTTTCTCCTTAGTCACTAAAAAGTCTGAATTACATAGATCGTACAAATTTAGACCTTGTATAACTGACTGGCTGAGATGACCGTAAGGATTGCTGTTTATGTTTAGTACGGAATAATAAAAATACGCGAAGTAGTTACGGAGGGAAAAGTAAACTGTACTTCAACCAAGAACAAAGAGAGGTGCTGCAGACTTTCTCATACTGAACCCATGCTCCGTACAGTGTGTCGTAAAACATTTTAAATCATGCTCTACAGATTCTCCCGTATATCGTCTGACCCTCCGCTGCTTANCAGTGTGTCGTAAAACATTTTAAATCATGCTCTACAGATTCTCCCGTATATCGTCTGACCCTCCGCTGCTTACATTTTGTGTTCAGTGAGCGACGGGACTGAAGGCACTAGAATTCACACACCAGCCTGTTCACTCCCATGATTATGAGTAAGAGGAGGGGGCGTTGAGTAATAAGAAAAGACTATTATGAGGGTACATTTAAACTTCTCCATTTTACACGTAGATTGGCAGACAATTTGTTCTTAATTCTTTACGAATGTCATCAAAAGACGGTTTACAGTAGAAACGACAGTGGAATGATCGAACTAATGTTCAAAAGAGAAATCAGAGACTCGTCTAGTGAGAGTTCAGAAGTGTCAACCTGCCTCTGATTCCAGTGGAAGTGTCTTCACTGGCGGGGTTCATTTCCATTTTTTCACCTTTCCAGCGCGAGGTGTGAGGAAACCGGCAGTGAGATAACCGAATTCTAAAATTCAGCTCCTGCATTTTTTTGTATGCATTTCCAGGTGATAAGTGCTTTGAACGCTATTCTAGAAAATAGTTTTCTTCTGAATGGGAAGAGTGCTCTGTTATGGCATTTGTATATGAGTATTTCCATGTTATATTTGCTTTGTGTGATAGCCTAGAGCATCGTTTTATACCGCACAGAAATTGAACTGTTCTACGGAATTGTCATATGTGTATTTCCATGTGATATTTGCTTTGTGCACTATTCTCAACTATCGCTTTCTTATGCGCGGGAAGTGTGTTGTATT
>NQII01015944.1:621-15494 GCA_002778355.1 Clitarchus hookeri
AAAACTACTTCGTTAACACAACAAAAATATTAACTAAAATGTATAATTTTACCAAAATTATAAAATTACTGTTTTGGTCACAATTTTTGGATTGTTTTCGAGATGTAACATTACCTATTTTTTCACTTGGTTATAACTTGCAAAATAGCACACGAAAAAAGATATGCATTTAATAAAAACTTCCAGTGTTCGGGGTTTGGTTGGTTTAGTTCAAGCGATTTAGAAGACATACGAAATTGATATAACATATTTATAAAACCACTATTTTGAATGTCAGTACCCAGCATAGCCTACAACTAAAAAATGCAAAATCCTTGTGTACAATGTTAAATTAATTTCAGTTTATAATTTCAAAATATTGTAGGTATACACACGCACACCTACACACACAACCACTCATACACATATAAACGAATAGGAAAGTGATCTCTTCGGAAAGTAAGATAAAGAGTATATTTGCAAATTACAGCTTTGCCCAACTTGTACAGCGTGTGACATGCGGAGCGGAGCGTCTGCCTACTTTTCCCGAGAGTATTTTCTTGTTTTTCGTCCTGAAGAATACAGCAGCAAACAAGCCGGCTGTTGACCGCCAAAACGGTATAAGGAGTGGTGTAAAAGGGACAATGTAGTAGGGCGGGAGGAGAGAGAGTCGCCCGCATCTCCGAGAGTGGGGTGGTAGTGAGCAAGAGTGAGAGGGAACTAGAGCGCTGTACTTCTGAAACCTGCCACCCGCCTTAGTGCAAGAACGGCACGAAATTCAAACAACAGAGCTATCATAGCCCAGGCAGACGGGCGTCTTAAGGGGAAAGGAGGCAGAGAGCCCGCAGAGTAATCTAGTTTGGTGAGGCACAGTCGCAGTACAGGAGCTGGGACGCCATCAGGAGCGAAACAATAGAGCTCGGATGAGGTGCACAAAAAAGAAAATGATGGCTGGAGTGGGAGGCAGGCTCACTGACAAAGAGAATTGGTGCGCAGGATGCTTCAGGTAGAATGAGCTGGAAGGACGAGGGCAGGTCTCGCAAGTTGGCAACAGTGTCCTGAACGTTCTCGCGGCAGGCGTCTGAGCTGACTGCGAGCTGCGGCCGTCGCCACCGGCCAATTACCTGCACTGTCGACAGCCAGCCCATCCTGTCGCCCGCCCCTAAATGCACTGCGACACTCCCGTCTCTGCCGTCTTCAGGAAATAATCAGCCTGACGGACGTACATTGTCTATTCTTGGTTATTCACAAATGTCCTCAAGCGTTCTACTTTCAGCGTTCTACTGCGTATCCGCTACGTGTTAAAAAACTTACACTGGTATAGAAACAAACTGAAAAGGGAAGCCAATACATCGAANAGCCAATGCATCGTATTTGTGCGCAGAATACACAATAAACAATGCTTTTTTTTATACTCAACGACTGAATTTACGTTCATCAACTTCGCCTGAGAACGTAAACATGTCGACGAAAAGCTTTGACTTTACAAATAATGAGTGAAAACTCTACTTAGGAGCTATTTGTTACAAGCAGCTACCAGCATTCTTTCTCTCTCGCTGTTTTAGAGGACCATAACTATACATAAATATGGCAATTTATAGAGTAAATGCAAGTGGATAGATTAATTTAGGCACAACATAAAATCCTCTATGTTAACAGAAGTATAAAACACTTGTGCTATAGGCCTTCAGTTTATTTAGAAACCAATCAGACATGTATCGCAGGGTGATTGATTCAAAAAGTGTGAACATACCATTGACATATTATATAAGTGACAAGATGAGAATATACTTTCACGCCATTTAGGAGCCATGAAAATCTCAAAACTGCAATTACTGAAAATAAATTAATGTGTCGATAGTGTATCGTGACAAGAATTGCGTGACGGTGAACTGATCCCTCCAAAGAAAAGCATTTGAACCGCCTGTCCGGTAGGGTTGTTCTAAGTTCACGATAGAGTAAAATCTGAGAAAAGCTAGAGATTTAATTGATTTGGAACGAACCTATATTAAATACCCTTGACTATTAACGTTTATTTACTTACGCTACATAATGTAAAACGCCCACACGTCATATAACTTTATGATGTTAATGGTAAACTGAGCACTAGAAAGCCCACTTAGGATATAATTTGCATTTATAATTTGCATTTCATTTAGTATCCTTCCGCAGTATGTATAGTCTATTCGCGGTTTCTACACACATTTTGAATCGAACATTTTTTAAATGATCAGTAGTTAGAAATAGGAGATTCTGCGGCAAAGCAATGGCAGCCATTTTGGATTTCCCTTGAAATTTTCCTTTTGCACCTTCAAAAACAGCAAAAATTTCCGAATTTCACTCCATACCAAGATTTTTATAAGTCATTCAGTCCGAAAACAGCATTACCCCCAATTGTGGCGACGTGATATTTTTGGGAATGAGGCATGGAGGATTGACCCTACCATTCATGCTTTCATTCCATACCAGCACCATCTATTTTGTCTGAAGAATGTTCGATTTCATTTCCCTGTCATGTAACTTCTCACATTCCTTCTTGTCTCTTTCCCCCACAACCGTTCTCTCTCGTCTTCTCTATCCTTTTATGTTTTCTCATATTCCTTCCGATATCCTTAACTTTCACCCTTTACCCTCTCTTGCTTTTCGAACATTCCATATTGGATGTTACCCCACCTCCTTTGTCTGCTGCCACCTTGGTTTCTCATATTCCTTCTGGTCTCATTTCACCTGCCATCCTGGCAGGGACGAGCATCATGCTCTGTCATTCCACCTGCCCGACACATAGTGAAGCCTGCCTACACACGTTCGCCTAGACTCATACCACGCGAGCGTCAAGTACGTCCTAAGTCCACTTAGTAGCATAGTTGGCTGAAATTTCCGAACTGTTTAAGATACAGCCACCAAATTCATAACATAGCTATCACTCCGACAACGAAAAGCATGGTGAATTCAAGTATGCCATAAGTCTACTTATAAGCATAGTTCGATGTAATTTACGAACCATTTAATGTACAGCCACCAAATACATAACATAGTTACCACCCTCGATGATGAAAGGGGTAGCATGGTCAAGTATGCCCTAAATTTACTTATAAGCATAGTTGGCTGTAATTTTCCAACCATTTAAGATACAGCCCCCAAATTCATAACATAGGAATCACCCCCGACAAATAAAAGGGTCACAGGGTCAAGTATGCACTAAGATAACTTATAAGGGTAGTCGCCCACCATTACCCACCCACCGAATTCACATCATAATCATCACCACTGATGCAGAATAGGGTGGTAGGGTCAAGTAGAGTTTAAGGCCCTCTTATAAGCATAGTCGAACATTTACCATCTACCGAAGCTATAGCCATCAAATTCATAACATAGACATCGCTGCCTACAACGAACTAGGAAGGTAGTGTCAAGTACAATTTCCCACCCACCGAGGCTAGTCACTAAATTCATAACATAGGCATCACTTCCGAAGACGAAAAGGAATGCAGGTTCAAGTATACCTTAGGCCTTCGTATAAGCATAGTTTGGTGCCACTTACACCCACAGAAGCTATATTCACCAAACTCATTTAGTCATCACCTCCGATGGCAAAAATAGTGGTAGGTACAAAGACACTTTAAGCCCTCTTACAAGCATAGTTGCCCGACATTTCCACACACCAAAGCTTCGACCACCAAATTCACATCACAGACATCACTTCGGACTGCCATCAAGAAGATAAAGACAAGTAGGTCTTAAGCCCTATTATAAGCATAGTTGGTCAGCATTTCCAAGCCTTTGAAGTTAGGGAACATGTAACAACCATCCACACATGTAAAGGAAATAAAGGTGTGGGCAGGCTTCGCTCCGTGTCACACGGGTAGAATGACGGAGCATGAGACTCGTCCCACTAGAATGTCGGGTGAAAGGNCAGGCTTCGCTCCGTGTCACACGGGTAGAATGACGGAGCATGAGACTCGTCCCACTAGAATGTCGGGTGAAAGGAGACCAGAAGGAATATGAGAAAACCAATGTGGAATGACAAGAGCATGATACTCGCCCCTGCCAGGATGCCAGGTGAANGACCAGAAGGAATATGAGAAAACCAATGTGGAATGACAAGAGCATGATACTCGCCCCTGCCAGGATGCCAGGTGAAAGGAGACCAAAAGGAATATGAGCAAACCAAGGTGGCAGCAGATGATGGTGGTGGAGAAAAATCCAATATAGTGGGTTCAAAAAGTAAGAGGGGAAATGGTAAAAATAAAGGAATTTGGAAGGAATAAGAGAAAACACCCAAAGGGATAAAATGGAGGTGAGAAAGGAAGGAATAAGAGGGCATGAAAAAAAATAAAAAAGATGNAGAAAACACCCAAAGGGATAAAATGGAGGTGAGAAAGGAAGGAATAAGAGGGCATGAAAAAAAATAAAAAAGATGAGAAGGAATATGAGAAATGTTTAAGGGATTGAGCAGGCGATAAAGAACTGTCGTGGGTGAGAAACTGGAAGGAATGAGAGAAGTTGCATGACAGGGCAATCAACTTAAACAATCTTCAGACAAGATGGATGTTGCAGGCTGGAATGACAGAGCATGAATGATAGGGTCACTCCTCCTTTCCTCATTCCCCCAAAAAAAGATTCACATAGCCACAATTGAGAGTCATGCTATTTTCGGACTGAGTGACTCATAAAAAATTTGGTACGAAGAGAAATTTTGGCAGTTTGAGGAAAAAAAGGTATATTCCGAGACAAAAAGGAAATCCAACATGGCCACTGTGGCACCGTGGCGCTGCGGTTCCGCGGTCAGCAGCGAGTTGCAACAGAACCCCTATTTCTAACTACTATCATTTTATGTGTGACGAGCTTGTTTCCTATTTACGTCACGTATTACAAGCGTTTTAAACATTTTTCACCATTAAAGTACCTTATTTTTGGATAAATTAAACTTTTAGTTATATTATATAACTGTTTCATTTATAATTAATATGAATAGAAACGAGAGAACAGGTGTGTTGGCAATATACAATAAAAAATAAATCTTANTGTTTCATTTATAATTAATATGAATAGAAACGAGAGAACAGGTGTGTTGGCAATATACAATAAAAAATAAATCTTATGCAATATAATATTACATTGAGTGCGCATGTATGCGATGCGTTGTTCCTTTGGCGTAATTTTTTATACTGGTAAAGCTATGTTTGTCTCGAACGGAGGAATATCTTGTAAGTAAAACTTTATCAGTGCTTCAGAAAAGTTGGGAATAACCGTGAACAGCCTATAATATCAACATTGCCACTTAATCCTTGACTTCAGCAGCAATAAAGGTACGTGTTCCATTTCCAATACGTTAGGTCTTAAAATTATTTTTAATAATTAACTGCCAACTTAATTATTCGCCTGCATGGCAGTGTGTGGGACTACGTGTAGTAATGGGCACTGATTTATTATGAAGTGGTTGATTCCACAAGTGACTACTTTACCTATGCAGCCTGTAGTCATAAGTGAGCGTTGTTAAAAACAGTGAATTACACCAACTGATTATAATGAATGGCTACGGTGGTTCATGTGACGGTGATTCCAACACCGCAGTTGCTGATTAACGTAACTAACGTAACTACACGCGTCACCACGAGTACATTCACTTCCTATCCAGCCAATTAAATAATCTCTTTCCAGATATTTCAACTTTTATTCATCCAAAATCACCTATATAAAGATTTGTTTCGTGATTTACCGTTTATTACTTTTTGTCCCTAATTTAANTATTCATCCAAAATCACCTATATAAAGATTTGTTTCGTGATTTACCGTTTATTACTTTTTGTCCCTAATTTAACCATAATTAAAAGCGTACATATATATTGTATATGTGATTTGTTCGTTTTTATAGCACTGGATGTCCATTCAGCAGTAGCGCTGATAGTTAGGACTATGAATAGATACATCAACATGAAAAAGCACTTCAGTTACATGTATTGTTAACNGCAGTAGCGCTGATAGTTAGGACTATGAATAGATACATCAACATGAAAAAGCACTTCAGTTACATGTATTGTTAACTATGTTATAATAATTCGTTCAATTTTATTTCTTCCCACTAGATAAGTTCTTAAGAGTATTCATCACATACAAAATGTTTCACCACGGTCAGTTGGAGGTCTGCGGACAGCTAGAGAATAGAAATGAGAAGAATAATGGAGGGGGGGAGGCAAGATAACAGGGAAGGATGAGTTGTACTCGGCGGGTAGGTCTGAGTACTCATTGGGTACGTGGAAGGGGGATGGCTGTGGCTAACTGTAGTCGCTGACTGCTGCAGTGTGGTCCATGACTGAAGGGGATGGCAGTTCCAAGAAGCCTATCCAGCACGGACTTACGTGTTGTGCATGGTCGTAGGTTACTATTTTTTGTGGGTTGGATTTGACGGTAATGATTCCAATGATTTTTGCATAGTGGGTCATCAGCAACAACACGATGGTTTCACAAAACTATAATAAATATTACGGGTTTCATGTCTGAATCACGTGATGCCGCGCAGGTGCTAACGAATTTGATCAAGCTAACCAAAGCGATAGAAAACGGACACACACACTACCACAATTGTCTGAATTCACATTCAAAATCATCTCATTAAACATCGTGAATAATAACTGCAATTATAAGTGCTCTACATGATATGAAACAGATACAATATGTGCCCGCTTCTGCATAGTCACAGCGCTTCAGCCATGGGCAGTATGCGGATTGGTAATAATTAATACAAGAGCCGTTGCCATGTGATCAACTGGAGTGATGTACATTTGATAACATGTTCAAACCAGCCCACCACCACCACAAATTCCATTAACCTATTTTCAACGAAAGCGGCACCGCTAGAGCACTGGTTTTTGCACTTAGATATGCCATGTCTGGTAGGGATGGTGTTACAAACTTCGACAGTTACGCTTTCGAAAATTATGGCGTCATTCACATGATGNAACTGGAGTGATATACATTTGATAACATGTTCAAACCAGCCCACCACCACCACAAATTCCATTAACCTATTTTGAACGAAAGCGGCACCGCTAGAGCACTGGTTTTTGCACTTAGATATGCCATGTCTGGTAGGGATGGTGTTACAAACTTCGACAGTTACGCTTTCGAAAATTATGGCGTCATTCACATGATGCAAAAGAAAGCCACGAGGCGGAATCTTACTACCTAGATCCACCCAAAAATGTCCGTGAGATTGGCGTGTGCGGTACTCTGTCTTGATGGAATATATTTCACGTCTAAGAGGAAATTCTTGTCTAATGTTACACAACAAAATTATTTTGCGTACTTTCTGAGCATCAGTTACCTCACAAGAAGCACTGGCATAATTTTATAAAAAATCGCAGGATTCCATATACCCTAAGCCGGTAGAAATAGTTAGTGGAGGATAAGCTTACAACAACATTCAATTGGAAGGAAATTAGAATTTTAAATATGTTTGTGTAATAGGATGTACAACTCTGCATGGTGTAGGATTTTTAAAACACAGGTATGGCTGCTTATCAACCTTTATTCGCGTATTTTATGCAGTACACTAAGTACATATATTTGAACAAATAACTTCAGCAGTATGATGCATGACTGCCTTTAGAAGTTTCAATTTAGTGTTCTCTATATTCAAGAAAATTATAATACATATGAAAATAATTTAATTAGTTGGCTTCGAGGTACAGTTAAAGCGCTTTTGCCTTGTATTTTACTAGACCATACACATGAGTATGACTAATACCTTACTTGAATATAGTAGTAAAATAATGGAATAATTATATCCATGCTTCTCGTTCATTTCTGACACAAGAAAAAGTACTAATTACATTTATCAAAACTACGAAGTTAGCAGTATTTTTTTGACAAGTAAACATTCAGTGAATTAAATAAATGTATTGAACTAACCTTCATAATAAGAATAGTTACATATTAACATGCTGTATACAGAAAAGATTACCCAAAACATTAGCNTAGAATAATTATATCCATGCTTCTCGTTCATTTCTGACACAAGAAAAAGTACTAATTACATTTATCAAAACTACGAAGTTAGCAGTATTTTTTTGACAAGTAAACATTCAGTGAATTAAATTAATGCATTGAACTAACCTTCATAATAGGAATAGTTACATATTAACATGCTGTATACAGAAAAGATTACCCAAAACATTAGCTGCAGATTTTTTTTAGGTAAGCTTAATGTTTATTGAGCACTCTAGAGAACATTATAATAATTCCCTGTCAGTTAATATTTATAATCTTACAAGTATTTACTGCCACGTCTAGTTAAACTGGCAAAAACTTAGGAAAAATACGTATACATGTTAATTTCTAAAATAAATGACAACTCAAATTGGTTCNAGTTAAACTGGCAAAAACTTAGGAAAAATACGTATACATGTTAATTTCTAAAATAAATGACAACTCAAATTGGTTCATTTTTGTTTTCTATATATTAGATTAAATATGATGGTAGTAAAATATAAGTTGTAGCAAGTTCACAATGTTACCCTGATCAACGTATCCATACGTCAGGCTTGTCGTTTTCTTACTTGGTGATCATTATATTTATGGATCCGTGAATTTTATTGATCTATTTAATGTGATTGAACAAACACCGGCCAACTACAGTCTAAACAGGGCTGTGGAGTCAAGATTTCTTATCAACGAATTCACGAAATTTACGGACTTCTAGCGACGTAGTGAAATATTTGGGCAGCGCTTAACAGCTAAGGTTTTTAGAACTCGTTATTGTTTGTACAATGTTTTGAAAACGTGATATTCGGGATTCCACAAATAAAATACTAAGTAAATAATTAAAACTTTTTATACACATTTTAAGTGAATTGGTAGTTTTTTTTTTATAGCTTGCGTCGGTTTTCCGACATTATTTCTGGCCCAAGATAGCTTGCAGTTTTCCGAATAATTGTAGGAACGGTTACACTCAAGCGACGGGGGCGTAAAAAGAACACTTAAGGGATTTAAAGAAAATGTGAACTGGTAGATACATAAAAGTGCGAGATATGTTACTACCCTCCGAGGTCAGTATAATTTACTGCTGTTTGTCTGCTTTTGTCATCTTTANATAAAAGTGCGAGATATGTTACTACCCTCCGAGGTCAGTATAATTTACTGCTGTTTGTCTGCTTTTGTCATCTTTACCACAGGGAACGGACTTAGTATGTTAGTCGTTTAAGACAAAAAAACGCAACGGATTTGCGTAATACTTTACTATGAAGATTCCTTTAACGCTTTACAAAATCCCGTGTACACAAATAACCANCGCAACGGATTTGCGTAATACTTTACTATGAAGATTCCTTTAACGCTTTACAAAATCCCGTGTACACAAATAACCACAATCTATGAGAATTTCACTAGTTCAATCAGTTAACAGTATCTGGCAGATTCAACAGTTAATTCAGTGAATTTAATTAATGGATCAGTGAAAAAATTCCAGTTTTCCTTCACTTATTGAATCAGTGACATTTTCCACTGATTCACCAGTAATTTTTTCACTGTTTTTCAGTGATTTGTTTTTTAAATTATGGATCAGTTAAACTGCATGTAAAAATGGCCATCAAACAACGTGTAAATATGACAGNGTGATTTGTTTTTTAAATTATGGATCAGTTAAACTGCATGTAAAAATGGCCATCAAACAACGTGTAAATATGACAGTTAAACAACGCGTAATAAGTGAAAAAACAACGCATAAACTAATAAAACCGATATAAAATACTTTTTAAACTGTGTTTCGTCTATCAAAACACCATTTTTATGAGGCAACACGAAAATTCCGTCTTTCAATCCGTTTCCATGCAATCTTCAGAGTGCTCTGTTCGAAGGATTAAACTGCATATAACGTGGTGAAGAGAGTGCACTCATATGTACTGTTCGTTTTAACAATCCCAAAGGTACCAATTAAACCAAAAACGAAAAGTAGGGGCATACAAATTAAAACTACACGCTTTCGATGAGGAGGTTAAGACATACATTTTCCTCTTCATTTTCAACTCGACTTGGTAACTCGGATGGTAAGGTAACGATCTAAAAGGTCGGAAAGGGTGTGAGAGCACAATCCTGACCACATACTGAATTTTTTAAACTTTTTTAAATTACGGTAAATTGCGCGATAAAAATAGTAAACTATGGCAAATAAGTTTATTTCTCGTGAATTTTTTGGCTAGATTCAATAAAAAATATATTTAATTCACCGCTGCAGTTGGCTGCTAATTCAATCAGTGAAATTTTTTCACTTAAAATAGTGGAGCCAATTATCATTGATTCGAGTAGTCTAATTCCACTGTAGATTTGAGTAGTAGATCTGTAGAAGTAGAATTTCACTTAGAGTGTAGATAATTGTTCAGTCATTTGTATTTTATAAACTGATTTCGTAAAATGAACCTCTCCCCACTGTTTTCAAAAGGTTTCGCTTGGCTTACCTTTTGGGCGGGTCAAAGCACTAAAGCTCAAGAATAAATAAAATTCGGAATTTTATTTGAGAACGTACCTTTCACAATAACTCTATCCTTTCTTCAGAGACTAGTTGTATTCCGCGGCTTCACCCTCAGTAGTAGGAAATGGAGCATTCAAACACAGGCTCATGACAGGGACAAAAGATAGGTGGAATGCAAGAGCAGGAGGAATGCATCCACAGGTGGTCTTTTTTTCCTTTTCCCCCTCAAAATGACTTATTTAACCTACTAAATGTCACATTTACCCCCAAAAAAATCCCTTTTTTCCGCCAAAATTTCCCTAATTTTCCTCCAAATATTATTTTTTCAAAATAATTTCAATGAGTTTCATGATCCCACAATGTGGCTAATCGACTCCTTTTTGGCAACGAGGAGTCAAGGAGTGAGGAGTCACCCCCTACCATACTTCATGCTCTTGCATTCACAGCCTATGCTAACTTATAAGCACAGTTGGCCATAATTCCCGAACCGACCATTTTGGCAGCCATTACATTCTAGAACATACCAATCCATGACGGTCAGTACGATCTAGAACATCCCATCCCATGGCAGCCATTTTGCCAACCTGTAATTAAAAAATTTATTAAATTTTTAAAAATAATTGATGGCCATGTTTACAGTAAGTACAAGTTTGCGACCATTTGTCAGCCACTAATTAAAAAAGTTAGGTAAAAAATTCATTAAATTTTTTTTAAAATTATCGAAGCCATCTTTGCAGTAAGTACAAGTTGTTTTCAATGGCAACCATTTTGTGAGCCAGTAATTACAAAAGTTATGTAAAAAATGTATTAATTTTTTTTTAAATTATCGGCGACCATGTTTACAGTAAGTACAAGTTGGCAACCATTTTGTCAATAAGTAAATTAAAACTTATGTAAAATATTTATTAAAAATAATCGGCGGCCATATTGGATTGTGCCACCCCTCCGGAGCGGCGGCCATGTTGACAGCCATGTTTGCAGTCAGTACAAGTTGTTTTCAATGGCAACAATTTTTTTTGCCAGCCAGATAATTAAAAAAAGGATAATTGTTTTAAATTATCGGCAGCCATATTGGATGCAGTGTCACCCCTTTGGCGTGACCCCTCCATATCGGCAGCCATGTTCGCACCACAACCACCTCCCCTCTAGCCATTAAATCGTGCGAGGTTGCGCACATTGAAGAGTTTTTTTAAAAGTGCTTGATTAGAATCATAATTATAAATTATAAAACCTAATTTAATGCCAACAGTTAAAAACTTGGAAATTAATCATGCCGATTAAAAAAAAAATTTAAGGTTAGTAAACTTGGCACATAAAAAAATACGTGAAACGAACAGACAATGTAAGTGCCACCCCCATCCCACCATCTGCACGACATAAACATGCAGACGGACCCAAATTAATTCAATTGAACTCAACTCACATAGTATTTTAAAAAAAAAAGGATTGTATTTTTAATAAAAAATAAAAAGCATGAAACAGGCTTAATTACGCCTTTTGTTAAACACAATACGTACATACACACATTGTATTTCGCAGTAATCAATATGATGTTAATGTCTAATGAACATCGTCAAGGGTTACATATCAAGTAAAAAAAAAAAAAAACAGGCGTAGAATGAATACACACTAACGAACCTCGACACACATTACACCTGCCTTTCTCTTCAAATTCATCATTTCGATGACTTCGTGAAGGAGCAGGGATAGATGTATATCGATCGCAGTCTTCGGGCGGTCCGCATTGACAAAGACTTGCACGCCTTGTTGGTGTTTCCAAATGTCCCTGCTCGGCGTTGAAAGAATATTGGCAGTAGGAAACAATTTCAGTTGCAGCATAGACGGCTGAGTTACGTCTGGCGGGTACGTACATTTGTATAGACGACCGCCGCTCCGAAAAGAAATGAACGAAGCGTAATCTGTAATATTGCCAGAAGTACTGCTTGCTTCATTGAGTAAGTTTGGAAATGCCTGTTTGAAATCATACGTTGAGCAACTCACTTGATGGTCGACCCCGCAGTGAAGTTCTTGGCTTCGACGCGCGTGGGGTAGGAGTGTATCTGCTTCTCCACAGCGGCGCCACCGTTGGTGATGACAGTAGACGCTTCATCCAGTTGAAAAAAGGCGATTTTAACACATTCATCGAAGTAGCTGACCAACCGCTCTTTAGTAGAAGTAAGGGGTAGAATTGCAGACGAAGATAGGAACTCCAAGGCCTGCATCCAATGTTCCCACGTCACATTTTTTGATGGTTGCACAATATGCTTATGCAGAAAAGAAGCAATGTCAGTAATGTCCTCTCGCACGGCTATCGCGGTTGTGTGAACACGTGTCGTCAGTAGGTCTAGACACTCCCACGGACCAATACCTAGTACTGCGCATGTAGACGAAATAATACCGATTACAATCTTCTTCTTCTCGGCAGCCTTCGCAGGGGAAGGTGAACGCGCGCATTTCGTAGGCGGAGTAATGATCACCTCAACGGCAGACATATTGTCACCGGTAGACATAACATGCGAAATAGTGGCAGCAATGTATTCCTCGAGAACACAAAACCGAATACTAGCCCAATGCAAGGCTCGTATATATGAGTATCCCCAAATTACGCTAGAGTTCCCCCTCTGAGAACAAAACATAATTTGGGCTTAATTATAGGAGGGGACATCCGTTAGGGACCTCTGACGCTACAAAGACGTCCAGACACCGTTAAAAAAATCAAATTAGGATAAATGTTTCGGCATGTTCTCACCCTCCCCTAGAAGGAGGTCAGATGTCCACCTGGCAGCGTCTTGAGATGTAATTGATGTAAATTATGTGTCGGCGCAGCAGAACGTCGGTAAAGGCGAATTGGTATTGATGTGTCGGGTTCAGTTTCGTTAACCTGGGACAAACCGTCAGTGGCATTTAAGAACGCCGTTAAAGACGAAATATGGCGTGAGNGGGTTCAGTTTCGTTAACCTGGGACAAACCGTCAGTGGCATTTAAGAACGCCGTTAAAGACGAAATATGGCGTGAGAGTCACTCCATTAATTAGGATTTATGGTAGGCCCAACACCAAAACCGACAGCTGAGACGTCATGAATCACCAGACTCACCAATTGATTTAATTTACTTTAATGTACAGTTCGCTCACCAAGACAAGACTTGCAGTCTGAGTCACACAGCAATTGATTTAAATCACGGGCGTCTCCGAAGACACCGCACGTGCAGCGTCGTGAGTCACTCGCTAGTTAATGTCAATTACAGGTCGCGATGCACCCCAAAAGACGTAACTAACCGGCAAGTACAGAAAATCGATGTAGTAGGAAGCACGGTGTCAGCCATGAAAAAAAATTACCGACGTGGGAGCGTAAGTAGACTGTTTCAGCGCTAAAACTCGACAGACACCAGCCACGTTAAAGGAAAAAACAACACNGACGTGGGAGCGTAAGTAGACTGTTTCAGCGCTAAAACTCGACAGACACCAGCCACGTTAAAGGAAAAAACAACACTGCGCTAGGCACATTATCTACTAAGGTAGAATCGAACCTCAGCGCAGTTAGTACGCTGGCTGTTACTGTGAAAAATATCACTGCTCCTAACAGCACGGCTTCGAGATCACGCCACACCAGTTCAGAGTGTTGCGTGTAGTGGTGATTGCGCACTTGATGCGCGTGACAGTGTCGCCCTTATTGCTCCAGAGTTTCTGAGCCTCAATCGAGGAAATATCTTCAGGTAATGCGCCCACCTGGAGTACTTGGAGCCTTTCTTGCAGGATAATGAATACACAAAATACTCTGGACTGTATTTATATACACTCCTTTGAAAAAATTCCCAGCGATCTAGACGAAGTAGTTTCACATATTCGTGAGAATGAATTTATTTCTGGTTGTTTATGAACGTATTAAGTAAGAAAAAAATTACATATATTACTAACAGTAACGCCAAAACAGTAACAGGTGGGATGGAAGAGGAGCGGTGGATGTTACAGCTTGAGAACCAACTCGAAGAAACAACAGACAACGAAATGAACATTTCGGAATATTTGATTCAGGATACACCAACTATCTGTTTAATACAGACTTTTCCCGATTTGGAAAAAAATGTGACAGTGAATATTTAATGGAAACTTATATTCGCCACAGTCTGTGAGTGGTGGCATACGAAATCTGCTGCTGATCTGTGACTTTCAAGTGTTTCTTTTGACGGAATAAAGGCATAAAAAAATTTCTTACTATGCTGAACTATTACTGAAGCAGGTAGTGTAAATTTTCTGGAACTAAACTTGTTGCTGCACAATTTATTAAGGTATAGGCTGATCACGGTAAACTGGGTACTTTCGAAAGCCCTGCTACTTCTATGCCCATTGTGTATTATTCTGCCATATGTAAAATTAACATTGCTATGAGCCCCATCACTTTACTCAAGCGTCGATCAAGTGAAACTGTGT
>NQII01015945.1:5769-16936 GCA_002778355.1 Clitarchus hookeri
GGGGGGGGGGAATAGGGAAATATCGAAGAAGGAAATAAAAGTGAATCTTCCAAGATGCTCACTGACAAACGTGGATTTCTAACTGTTTGTGCGCAAATTGAAAATAGGTAATTTTAGGGGAGTGTTTATGAGAGATGCTTTGCCCCCTAAGCCAAAGAGACACGGATGTGCCATAATTAATCTGGACACGACAGTCTGGCCCGGTACGTACTGGGTGGCTTACGTAAAAAAGGGTTACCATGAATACCATTATGATAGTTTTGGGAATTTGCGTCCTCCACCCGAATTGCGTATTTGAAATATAAAAAACTAACATACAATTACGAAACGTAGCAGATACCTAACACGTGGAAGTGTGGACACTTGTGTCTGCGGTTTTTAAGCAATCAAGATTTCCGGTGATAAACCAAAAAAAAATTCAATATAATTCGCAGGGAATAAAACAGGTGTGTGAAATGTACCCATATCATCATGTCGATGTCCATTATTCTGAGTGGGCAAACGTTTGAGCTAAGGGCCACTTTCAGCCTCCCTTAGAAATGGAGGGAGAATGGTGTGTAGTGCTAGTGGATTTTCAAACTTACAACTCAATTTCCAACATCGGGGAAAAATTCCAGTTTTCGGTAATAAGTTACGTGGCAGCTAAAGAAATTGTCATTCCCACTGGAGCGTATGAGGTGAAGGATATCGAATATTTCATTTAGAAATTACTGCCGCAAGACATTGCATTCGAACTGCATGGGAATCCGAATATCCTGAAGGCTGAAATGCTTTGAACCGCAGATGCACAATGCACAACAATCGAAGTGATGCCGCAATGTGCTGTTAGAATATTCCGTAAATAAAACTGCTTATAGTGAGTCATATCTGAGTGATTTTTCTTAAGTTTCTTCAGCGTATGTGAGATTTCGTTCCGGCTTGAAGAGTTGCTGAGATCCACCCTTCAATAAATTCATTTTTTAAAGACTGAAGTTTCATCGATGTTATGCCCGGCCAGTAGCTGGAGGTTTAAAATTAAAAATAAAATATTCCCATAAAAACAATGAAGTTTTGTGTTTTACAGCTTCGTTGCGACAGAGAGACTGGCATAACCTATCAGGTGTGATCTTGAGCGACAATAAGGGTGAAACGAGGCACGGATGGGACTGTAACGAATTGATGTGGAGGGATTTAGTCTGATATATCGAGTGTAAAGCAAAGTTAAACCTATTAAATTTCATGTCCATCTGATTTGATGGTTATGGGTTGTGTTTGTATGTGTGTGTGTGAGCGAGTACGATTGGCTGTAAAGCTATTTAACATTTAGGAACTATATGTCCAAGCAGGAAATTTAATCGTTTCGAAGCTTGATGGAAGTCTGCCAGAGTGGGGAATCAATGATGACTGGTCCTGAATGTCTCCTCGACAGCTTCGTCATTAAAGATGGAACCGTCAGTACACACAATTAGTATCAGAGGAAGGAATCGAACATGGCCTACGTTAAGGANAACCTATTAAATTTCATGTCCATCTGATTTGATGGTTATGGGTTGTGTTTGTATGTGTGTGTGTGAGCGAGTACGGTTGGCTGTAAAGCTATTTAACATTTAGGAACTATATGTCCAAGCAGGAAATTTAATCGTTTCGAAGCTTGATGGAAGTCTGCCAGAGTGGGGAATCAATGATGACTGGTCCTGAATGTCTCCTCGACAGCGTCGTCATTAAAGATGGAACCGTCAGTACACACAATTAGTATCAGAGGAAGGAATCGAACATGGCCTACGTTAAGGAACCATCAAAGTATTTTCCTGGACTGATTTCAGGAAACCATGGAAAAAAAAACCCAAATCGGGATGTCTGATCCGAGAATTGAACCTGGGTCCTCCCGGATGCAAGTACAGTGTTATATCACGGCAGTGCTTCCTTGCGTTCATAGCAGCAGGAGCGTCACCCCACCGTCGCTGGGTCGTCTGCATATGTATGCATTTCGCCTCGCAAACATTTATGTGGATGTCATTCCTGGTCGCTCTACCATCGAATTCTGCTACTGGGACATTGGATACCTAAGCGGGTAAACGGAAAAATGTGTCATGAAGTGCTGGAAATTATCAAACTTTCCTTGATTGCACGAATATAGCTAGCAGTTGTTAAGCCGTTGCGGGTCTGGGATATGTGCCGTCTTTCACAGCAACGAATAACAGCAAATAATCCTGACAACTTGAAAAAAAAAACGCGACTTAGTTTTCTACATGCACAAATTCCCTCACTATGGACTGTATGGAAAAGCATTCGCCCACGTTGGTGTTTTTTTAAAACTGATTTTTCTCTTGAGGGGTTTTCATAAGTGTTATGTAAAAAGCTGACGATTTCTGTTGGTGTTGCATCAAGGTCCATTTTTAGCTACGACCTGTACGTTAAGCGTGGCTGGCAATATGGTGACGACAATGAGTTTATGAGCTGATGAAACCTATTTTTTTCCTACAATTCTTCCAATTTAACTCTGATGACTTATTTCCTTGCGATTAATAATGTATCTGGTAATGACTCGTGATGCCAAAGCACGCGTTGTGGATAGATAAACCACATATTTTTCAAACTGATTAGTGTATTAAGGCACGCAAAACTGTGTGGCTGAAGTAGGATAGGAATGGTGTAATTTTCCCTTAGCATGCTTATTGCTCATAGACTGTAAAATGCATGATTATGGTTGTGAAAATTAACGGTGAACAGTTCTATTGAAGTTTCCACACATGCACACTGACGGACGGGAATGGACTCGAGCTTGCAATGTGTTGGAAATTGCACCTAGCAAAAACTGTAAATATTATTAGCGGTAAGCTGAATTAGGCGATTAAATATAATGTTATAAAGAAGGTGTCAATTAATAACAGCAGGAAATGTGTCGATTTATGACATTTTTATATTTTTTTAAAATTATGAGATTGATAAGGGGATAAAATAAGTACGTGAAGAAATATAACACACTCCTCGTAATGTCATAAGCTGACGTTGAATATCAGAAAAATACTGCTGTTCTGGCTGGGGAGTGTTTTCTTAGACCGTGTGGCGGGCAAGTTTTTAAGTCCTTTTTCATGTGAAATAGGTGTTAAATAAATAAGATAATATAATTTTACAACTGTTTTTCCGCCACCTGTGAAAAGGAATTCTGTATTCTCTCGTAGTTTCTGGTGTTAGAATTTTTTAAATTAGCATTACATACTTTCTCATTTTTTTTTCGTATTTTTGGGTCTCGATTACGGTTTTGAGAAGATTAATTCATTGTTCAGCAGGGTACTGTAAAAATGTAAATTTTCTTCTTAAGTGGAGAAAAAAAGAACACGAGAGGTGTTACTCTTTTTATACAGCCCATCCGATTTTTTTTTCCAGTCAAATTTTTTTAAAAACAATTTTTTAACTTTGCTACATGAAAATAATATATTATGATCTGTTTTAGTTTGGTGATCTGTCCATTCGCAATTCTAGAACTTAAGCTTGATTGTCCGTAAACAACTCGAACGGTGCGTGGCCTAAATTATAAAAAAGGCTCCATTCCCCATATGCAAGTTAGACACTCTTTTTCGTAGATGGTGTACTTCCACTCCGCAGCTGTCAAAAGTTTGCTAACTTACGCCACGGGAACAAAATCACCGCCTTTTTTCTGGCTGATCACCGCCTTCTAAAGCAGTAGAACTTGCATCGCAGTAAATATAAAATTTCTCATCAAAATTTGGCTATTTCTAAACTGGCAGCTGTGTTAAACTGTCTTTTAACGCCTGAAATGCTTTTTGTTGGTCGTCACCCCGCACAAACTCTGTGACTTTCTTCTTTAATAAATTTAAAGGCTCTGTAATATTAGAAAAATTATGTATACATTTTCCGTAAAAAGCTGCCATGCCTAAACAACGCCGAACCCCTCTCACGTTTTTAGGAACTGGAAAATTCATATGGGCTTTAATTTTCTCTGGGTCAGTACGCAACTGACCATCAGAAATTATGAAACCTAGATACCTGACATGCTGTTGTGCCCAACTTATTTTGTCAGGGTTCACTGTCAACCCAATTTCTTGCAAAGTCTTTAACACTAAACGTATGGGCCAGGTGCTCCTCTAAGGTGTTATTGTATACGCACCCATCATCAATATACCTGAACAAAAGTCATGAACATATTTTCCTAAAACTTGATACAAAACCCGCGACATGGCTGAGGGATAACAGTTAACCTCCATCGACAAGTGTGTCCACTGATAAAAGAGACCCCACGGGTTACAAAACGTCAAATGTTCTCTAGAATTTTGGTATAGCTCACATTGGAATACGCAGTATTAAGGTCCAAAATGGTGAAATACTTAGCCTTGCACAAATACTGAAACACCGTGTCTAAGACTGGATTTGAGTATGGATCAATAAAAATTTTCCCATTGACTAACCCATAGTCATTAATCAGACAGTATTTCCCTGGCTGTTTTTTTCGGAATGAGAAATGACGGGCTCGCGTATGCACTGTACGAGTCTTCACCTTGTTTTAATTCCTCCAAAATTTATTTAAAGATAGGGGACCTTAGGCGGAGGCACTCTGCACGGAACCGAAAACACGGGCTCGTGATCTCTCGATTTCAACACTATCGGGTTTTTGTTGTAATAGCCCAACTTTGTAGTAACCAGGTCATCAAACTCAGCTTTAATGTTCTCTATTTCTGCCTCCAACTGCACCCCTAACTTAACCATCTGCACTTCCCTGCAGTACGACGGCTTATTTACTAATGGAATAGGAGACTCAGGAGAAAAACACAAAACACAAGCATTTATTTTTTACGTCTACATAACACTGTCTCCTCCCCAGAAAATTAATACCGAGTATCACCGGATATGAGAAATATTTAAACATCTGTAATTGCATCTTCCACGAAAAATTTTCAACCTTAATTTTCATGGTCGCTACAGCCTGCGAATTTACTAAAGCGCAATTAGCATGGGAAAAGAAGGTATTCTTGCCTTGCGAAACATGAACTACTCCCACGGCATTGTCGCGCATAATTTGGTTGCACATTTCATGACTCATTAATTATGTGGAAGCACTTGAATCAATTAACACAGTTACTTGCGAAACGCCAATTTTAAATTTAACAAATAATCATCGCAGTTTATTTTTCGTAGACGAAAACTGATTCACACTGCCTATGTTCAACGATTTTTTCTTATATGGAGACGAGTACTGCAAATGGTCTTCATTTCCGCAAACATAACACACATGCGGAGAAAATGTAATTTTTTTCCGGTTTACTTTAATTTTTACGTGGCCTATTCTTCTTATCCAGCTGTGTACATGCATGACGCTAATTTTTTACTTTTCCACGTCTTTTTTTTTTTAACGTGTTCTTTAGCCCCTTTTGCACGAAACTCGTTACCTTCTTTTTACCGTAGCTGTCTTTAAATAAGCACTTTTCGCCNTGTTCTTTAGCCCCTTTTGCACGAAACTCGTTACCTTCTTTTTACCGTAGCTGTCTTTAAATAAGCACTTTTCGCCAGCGTGGTTCGTGCGTGAACAGTATTTACATTGCGGTTTTGACTTGGTCACCACTAATTATCACCTGCTATGACAACCCCCTATGGTTAGCTCAACCTGAGAAACTAACGCTAACAGTTCTTTCAAATTTTGCGGCTTTTCCGCAAACGAAAAGAATAAGTGATTGCCAGGCAAGAGATCGTAAAACATGACATCGGTAAAGTAGGCCTCNGCTTTTCCGCAAACGAAAAGAATAAGTGATTGCCAGGCAAGAGATCGTAAAACATGACATCGGTAAAGTAGGCCTCATTACACGGACTACAACACCTCAACTAACCGTGTTATTTCTCTCGCGAACCCTTCCATCGTCTGCGTAGAACTTAGCATTTTCCAAGAATTTTCATACGTAAATATGAAATAGCGACTGGGCTACCAACCTGCTGTAATAAATTACTGCAAAGTACTTCAAACTTCCATTTGCTTGAAATAGCTTCACTCAAAACTAACTGCAAATGTTTTGGCTCTTTGAGCAATGGAGCTGAATAGATAATAGTCGGCTCGCACAATTCTAAGTCTAGGACGTTAGACATACTACCAAAACCTCGACTAAGCCGGTAAAGATACCGGTTTTAATACTGGGTATTTTACTGTTTATTCCAGGAGGAATAGATTTAAGAATTTTGAATAAAAATGAACGGACTCACCACATTTTTCTTCCGCGACGGCGCCCTCTTTCTAAACTACCCCACGTAACAGCACGCGCAGCGTATCGATGTTATCCGCCTCGGAAAACTCGACTTTNCGCCCTCTTTCTAAACTACCCCACGTAACAGCACGCGCAGCGTATCGATGTTATCCGCCTCGGAAAACTCGACTTTCGTTCTTTCAAAGTGGCCTGCAGTGTTTCCTTGGCAAGATGGTATATCCAACTGGTTCTCGCTCCACCTGAGGAAGTAATTTTGGTTAGCAAACAAATACACAAAATAACAAAAATCCCCAACACGATGTCACTTCTCACAATTTCAATTTAATGAAAAAAACTTGAAAACAATTTATTTAAGACGTAATGAGAGGGATGGAAGCAGAGTGGCGCAGGAATCACATGTAACATAGTGAGAGCACCCGCAGGAAACCCCACCACTCCATGACAGTGACCTTCAACTCCCCTTCTTCCATTCCACTCATTTAAGCAAAATGAGTATTACCAAAAACCTTCAAGCAGCAGAGTTTAAATAGCAGAGAACAAACAAATAATACAGTGGCAATAAATTGCGACAATTCAACCACCCCCTTATATGAATTGGGATACAAGATAATTAACCCCCAAAATTGTGAAAAATGATTCAACAAACTATTAGTTTTCTTTTCCTTTATCTCCGGGATTATTATTATTTTTTCTTCTTCTCATAAACTGCCCATATCAAAAATACGAGCATTATAAAAATACAAATAGCCAAACAGGCTTTAAAATATGTTACAATTATAATGTTTGTTATTAAAATTACATAAAGTTACATTTAATAATAGGCTCCCATAGCAATACATACTTAGCCCAAATATTGTAACATTGCAAAATTACAGAAAATAAAAAACTTTATCTTAAAATGTTTTCCGATACATGCCCTACAAAATGTCTTCATCAAATATGGCAGGATATGCCTTCTGCCAAGTTGTAATGTTCTCATATTGAGGTCCCTATCCAGTGTTTCTCCCAAGACGAAATAAACCCCCTCTTATAGTCGGGAAACACATTTACCAGGGTGTCGAGGAAAATTCCAGAAAGTTTCGTTGGTTCGAGTACAGTAACATACAAATCTTGATGACATAGAGAGTAGCGTCGGACGGTTGCTAGACGTCATCCATACATGTTGGAAGGAGTGGGTCATCGGCGCGATGAGTGGTGCGGGCAACCTCGAGCCTCCACACCGACAGTCAGCGCTCGCCTGCCAAGCCACGCACCCGCATCGGCACCAACGTCCGCGACGACTTACGTCTAACGGGTCATCAACTAGGTAAGCCTCAGCTTCCTCATCGATATATTCCCGTGTTAGGACATATCATTTTCTGTGCTAAATAATAATGCAGGATGTACGGTGTTCCAGCACCGTCACAACCCTCAATACCCATTTTTTTTAATTTTTCCCGATGACATTGCACTCTTAATTTCCTTCCCATTCCTTGCTCATTCAGGCGAGTGTCATTTCCAGGGTCTGGTGGAAGTTCCAGAAGGGTCAAAATTGTGAGTTGGTACTCTAGCAATGAACTTTGAAGGAGTGCAGTGCTAGGAGAATGTTATTTGGCTTTAACTGCCAGACGAAGCAGTCGAAGCACAACATATGAGCTCAGTAGGCACTTCAGAGCAGCTTCAGAGGCGCATATTTCCAGGTAAACTCTATAATGACGCTTGTTTCAAGCTCCACTTAAATATTTTTCAAAATGTGGGGCAAAATGACCTTGTATCACCTCGGCTGACAGAAGCCTATCTCTAGAGCCCCGAGTAATTCGCAGATTGGTGTGGCAGCAGGCTAGGCTTCACTGTCCCCTAGACACTCGAGACACTATCGTTTTCTTTTTGGTTTATTACGACCAAGTGATGCCTTTGTACAGGACAGTTCAAGGCTCACTCACACTACTGCTTCCTGCTTATTACTGGCTCACAGTTATTTGCGGCGTGTCTCGCATAATATGGAATACTTAGCAAAACTGTAAAAAATTTATTTGTATAATATTTTCGAAGTTTCACTTGACGTATGAATTAAGTTATTAGGCCCATAGAAATGTTAATTTTACGTATGGTGGAAAATTACACTGTGTGAATACAAGTATACCTTAGGCAGGGTTTTCAGAAGTGCTCAATTTTCCATGAACTGCCTATACTCACAAAACTACCCTATTAGCATAGTGTAGCGTAGACCAGGGTACAGCGGGGCGGTGTCCTGCTTACAGAAGAGTCTAGATTCAGTTTCTGCAGTGATTTACATCTTCGTTATGTATGTTGAAAACAGAGGAGTAGGTACGGTCCATTTAACATCAGTGAAGTGGATCTTTTGGAGGTGGTGGCAGCAACTTATGTACACATCTCTGCGTTTGATTGTCACTCTGTAATAGGCCAGGTGTTCAGAGATGTTATTCTCCAACTATATATCAGACTTCGTAGGAGCACAATGGGTGCTTATTTTCTGTTTATGGATGATAAGGCCCATCCATTTCGGGCTGCACTGGAGGGTAACCACCTGGAAACAGAGAACATAAAGCTATTGGTAGGGACACCAGAATTTCGCGAAAAGGTTTCCGCACATGCTAGATTTCAATATGACATGGGCATACCAGCTGTTTCCCTTTGCTTATTTGCAGCGCGTCTTTGTGAGAAGACATTTTCTTACTTGACTGTCCAATCAGAATTAGGTAATCTCGGTACTGTACGTCTGTGATTCGCGGGCAGACAACTAAGACGCGTAACACCTAGATCATCCAATCAAGAAAGTGGATATGAGCTAAAGTGTTATGAAATATAACTGTTCGTGAAATCTTCTCGCGAAATTCCGATATCCCTAGCTATTGGATTTACCACGCAGGTCCCGAGATCTTAACCCTGTTAAGCGTGATTGGTACGCAATCCAGAACATCCACGAACCATCCAGGACATTCGGGTGGTTTGGTGTCTGAATAGGACTCGATACTTCAAGAGCTGCTTAAAAATCTTGTTCCTAGGAAGAGAGCGTGTTGTATTGCAGTGTTGCCGTCCGGGTTGTCCACACATCACATTGACTGTTCATCATGGCGGCCCAGATTAATGGCGTGACATGGGTCGTGTCAGAGATCACGCTGTTTATTATTGCCAGACGGATTTTTGGGTGCAGAAAGGACAAAACTTTGTTATGGGTGTATAGACTGTACATATGCTTCAAAATACTGTGGTAAATGTGGACAAAAACATGAAACAAATAACTGCAAAGAGGAAATAGATAATTGCATTAACTGTAACATCGCGGAATTAAGCAACAACCACAAAGCAACCGATAGAGAATGTCCATTTTTTGTTAAAGCCAAAGAAAGATTAATCAGAGAAACAGATTTTGGATAGATTAAATTCAAATTTTAAGTTAATAAAATTATTGTCTATATAAATTTGTGTGTATGTAATCAAATATTATTCATGTTAGTAACTGATGTCGTTCTGGTGGGGGTCGGTAGTTAGATAGTTTATGTTGTGTTATTTTATGTACTATATTTTATTTCTCTTTATTTATTTTATTATTATTTCTTTTAAGCCTTAGTTAATGTATATGGTTGTTTGTTTTATCTAACTAATAAAATTCTAATTATTATGATTTCATTTATTTATTTTGTATAGAATCTTATCTAATTAGTAATACCTGTTTTACTTATTTGCTTTGTTTTGTTTTGTGGTTATGTTATTATGTTCTTATACGACTAAATTGGCTTTTGAAACATTTCTTTATTATTAAATTACAGTATTATATGTTTATATTGTGTTATGATGTATGTTCAATGGTTTAAAAAAAGAAAATAAATAAAAACAGAAAAATAAAAAATAAATAAATGGGGGGCTGAGGAGCCGGGCGGCGACCTCCCAGTGGTTCCCCGTGGACTGGACACCGGTTTGGAGCAAGACTCCATTCCCTGGGTCCGCCGGAAGTGAAGGTGCGGCAGCTCTGAGGGGAGAATTGTCCCGGATGGCTGTCGTGCTGGAACTGAAAGTGGACTCAGGGAAGAATTCGGAAAACACCTGGGTCACGGCCGGGGTCGCTGGCTGGGTCGGGGCCGTCCTGTAGACCAGTCTCTGAGCTGGTTTGCTGTGGGCGGCCTCGGTCTGGCGGGTGGCTTCGGACGGGTCCCGGTGCTGTCTCGCCGGCTGGGGATCCCTTTATTGGCATGCCGTAAAGGCTGTCTAACGGTGGACATGCCGTCGAGGCTGGACACCGGTGGGCTCACTAGTCGGGGGGGCAGCGTCGGGCATGACTTGGGTGATAGAGTATACTCGTGACAACGCTCGCCTCATTCTTGCAAAAGAAGGAGGAATGAGATTTCAAATTATATATAAATAAAGTAACCGGTGCCCAGACGAACTGCCGCCTTCCCACACTCAAAAGATCTAGAGTGTGGGACCCCTTGGAGATTCCCAGGCCACGTAGTAATGTCCTTAAAAATGTTAACCTGTCTCACCTATCTGTCCTTTGTCCTGTAACGTAGAGAGTTCCCTGGCAGTGGTATCAAAGATAAATTAAGCTAAATTCATTTGGCTTTAGCTTCATTAGAATGTCACTCCCGGATGGCCTATGGCTAAGTGGGTATCACAGTCTTTTAAAATTTNTGACTCAACTCCTTAATGGAGCAGTGATACGAATATATAGCCTAGCACTGTTCAAGTCCATCTCCACCTCCTCGTGGTTGGGGTGGTAACATGGTGGCCACACCATGGCAAACAGTGTGAGGGCGATTGAAGGCGGTAACGGCCTGCCTGTGCACAGAAAACCAGTTACGGCCAGGTTATGTGCAGTCATCCAGAGACTGTATATATTCTTCGCCCTGCGGTGAAGACCCTAGAACCGAATTGCACTCCCAAAGCTGAGGCTCGATGTGGCAAGTCTGGTGAACCGCCGGTCTGGAGTGAGGGAGGTTCTGGGTTCGAATCCCAGGCAAGGCATGGCTGTTAAGTTAAGT
>NQII01015946.1:3924-15636 GCA_002778355.1 Clitarchus hookeri
GCACATGCCCAGTTAATATTTATGTAGTGAAAATTAATTCATCCTTGAAACAGTTTTAGTAAAAAATTTAAATGAGTGCCCCTAAGAAAAGACAAACATTTTCATTAGCTGAAAAGTTAATCTTAATCAAGCACGTGGACAGTAATCCCGNCCTACTATATATATTTTTTAATCCTTCAGCTTTGATTGCTCTTCGAAATTCCTCACATGATGCAAGCTTCGCTTCGACTTCGCAATTAAAAAACGACCTACGCACATGCCCAGTTAATATTTATGTAGTGAAAATTAATTCATCCTTGAAACAGTTTTAGTAAAAAATTTAAATGAGTGCCTCTAAGAAAAGACAAACATTTTCATTAGCTGAAAAGTTAATCTTAATCAAGCACGTGGACCGTAATCCGGGTAGAACACGCACAGCAATTCCTCGGAATTTGGAAATCCCAGTGACTACTCTGAACCGAGTCATTGATGCAACCAGGAGACAAACTGCCACGAACAATTGTGCTTGTTTTGCATGTACAGTAATCTTTTGCTCGTATACTTATTTTATGATTTTGCAACCAGGAGATAAAATTTCTTAAAAGATTATGTATTTAAAAGAAATATTTGTTTTGTTCATTATGTAAAGTTGTGTGTTTATTACGGTGCATAATTTTATATCTTTTGGTGTCCAAATTCTTGAATTTTTGTGTTTCCCTGCTTATAGTGTCACTTACTTGTGGACCCCTGAAGAACCTTATAAGAGGGTTCCACTGTAATAGAAAATAAACTTTCACAACATATAAAGAATTACCAAACATAAATTTTTATTAACTGTGTTTTATTCCTCATGTCTTTAAACAATGTTGTGAATATAAAAGATGCAACTGATTATTTTTGTTACGTTGGGAAAACATTGCATTGAAGACATTATGCCATCATAGGATATATATATATTTCTAAATAAACCCATATATAATTACGTTCATTTGCTTAATGGCTCGTTATTTTAGCATAGAAATGCTTTAAAATTAAAACTGGCTATCTTTGGTTTTGTATTTGCTATTAGTTGAAACAGTTTTATTCTTGTAACTTGTAGGTTTTAAATTCAGTTTCAGAGTGGTAAAAACTGACTTAAATGCATACACAATATAATACAATGACGTGTGAGGGGTTCCAGGGGTGCTGATGTGGGTCCCCACCTTACCTGGCTTACCAGGTTAAGGCAAAAACTGGCGAAATTTCCCAGCACCATAACTCAATGATCATGAGTTAGTGAGGGTCGTAAGGTCGATGGCCTGTTGGGCCCTGGAGTCCTCTGTCAATTTGGAGTGCTTGTAAATACTGAACTTACATATAATTACATGTACCNATTGTAGATACTGAACTTACCAATAATTACATGTTCCTATGGCTTCACTTGTAACACTGGCGAGGTTGTAGGCCACATCGCACACCTTACATACATTTAATTAAAGCTGCAATAGGGTGCAGTGCCCGAAGTACCCTCAAGGGTAAAGTAAATGTAACTCTCTTGGTTGGNACTCTTGGTTGGACAATACTTTTACTTACTTCTTTTGTTACATATACAGTGATTCTGTTATGCCAACTGATGCGTACCCGGCACTCTGGTCTGCCGGTGACCAATACTGTAAAATCGGCACAAACCATGGAAATTATGAAAGGCNAGGGAGGCAGACAGACGTACCCTAGGCCCTAAACACGCAAATAATCTGGTTGATTACGTTACTATTGATGGTGATTGCAGCAACAGTTGAAGGTGTGAAGGGGGTCCATGCGGAGTGAAACTCCTGTGCTACCGGCCAGCCTGAGTGCTGAAGACAGACTAAAATCCAGCTTTGACAACCATCAGCAGAAGCCAACACCATCTTAATGCTAATTAATACGCTACGAAATAATACTTAAAGGTTAATAACATAATAGTGACATCCCTACGATTAATTATGGGTTATTTACGTTTGTGACTGTAATGTCACGGGGGATGTCACCACACTAGAAACATTAATTAAACACTGCGAGGCCTTGATACACAGTCTGCCGCAAGGAGAAAACATAATGGCCCTTTAAAAATTGAACATTGCTATAATAAATAAAATAACTCAAATAACGGTAAACTGAGAATTTAACACCGGACATGCTGACAAGGGCGTGGAAAGAGTTTGATTATCGCGTAGATGTAGTTCGGGCCGCACATGGTGGTCACGTTGAACATTTATGAATGTATGGTAAACCAACTTCACGGTTCCACGGTGCATTTGATTGGTCAATCAAGGTTGTAGGTGTTTGGTTTTGATATTACAGACATTCAAATTTATGGTAATATTTTAAACTCGTCCAATAATTTTTTTTCCATATTTTTAACTTTTTTAAAATATGTATCTGGTATATTATTTTCTGATTAAATGTGTCACATGGTAACCCCTGGGATTAGTTAACTTTGTAAATTTTTCATATGTACAACTTACTAATATGTGAGGAACAATAAATATAATTATAAGTTGTTGTCATTATTGCTCAGTGAGTAACATTAGCAAGTATCAAGTACCATGTATATAACAATGAAAAAATTAATTAATGAGAAAAACAAATATAAAAATTGTTTCATTACCAGGATTGAATGTATTTTTTTCCTAAAACCTGTAATGATGAAAATATTATTAATTATCATGATTCAAAGTTATAGCCCCTGTGTAATATTTATCGGGATACTTGGTTCATTTTCTGAAATCTTAGTCTTTTTTAGCGTCGACAGTTTTGGTTCTAGAGGGTTTGGATTATCTTTTACCTACTACGCAGTTCAGAATGGCGTGGGAAGTGGTTGCCCGGCCCACGCCATGCCCTGAACAGATAACGGACGGCAGACAGTAGACAACCAGCACTCTAAGGGTACACGTCGGACGTGGCAAGTATCCCCCACACCAGCAAACGTTATACTACTACATCATATCCGCCGTTGTGGGAGGTCGCTAAGTCCTCTTGCAATGCCAGTTTTCAAGATGTGATTAAATAAACAAACCACTGCAGCGCTGCTATTTCCTTCTGTTTGTCTGTGAAACCTGTTAGTACTCTGCATACATAAAAATTGAATGTGAACTTCTTCATTTGAATAATAAATAAACGTACAGAGTAAATAAACCAAAACTTGACTTTATTTGTTTGGCGCCTTTATAAGTTTCATGTTTCTACCAACTGAGCTAACTGAGTTGTAACTTCCAGTCGTTAACCCAGACGGTGGAACGTTAGAAACCTTACCCATCCATTCATGTAAGAATGTAACAAAAAAATTCACACTAAGAACATCAACATGATATAAAAAAAAAATGAGACCCTTAAAAGTGATTTTTAAACCTATGGTAATGCAGTGTGTTATCTTAGTTCAAATTAAATGCTTATTCTTCTTTATGCAATTGCATAAACGTTACAAATTTTTTATACAAATATGTATCTACACATAAATCTTTGTTAACTGATCCGCAATTCTTAATAATAAAATTTGTGTTGAAACCACACAGCAAAATTTTGGCTCTAATAATGCATAATTTTAACGGCAAATTTTCAGTTTACAAGTCTTCAACAATAAAACTGAAATGTGGCATTTTTGAAAATGAAATTTACCTGAAAATAACACAACAAAAATCTTGCCCGTACTAATTAAAAATTTGCATGCCAAGGACTTACAAAAAATGAACACCAAATACTTAGCATAAATTACAATCACAATTAAAACACAATAACATAATAATAAATAAAAATTAGAAGAACATTATGTATTAAAAAAATTTCCAATTTATTGATACAAAATATTTTATTGAAAATGATAACTTCAAGTTATAATAAAATAATTAATTTGGTCGCATTAAATTGATAGGCATTTCAATAAATTGACATTAAACTACTCTTAGGCTGGTGTTACCAGATTCAAAAAAATAATAAAATACCATATCAAAAATATTAAAATATACTGTTAATATAACTACTTTATATCACAACTGGTATACCGTACACACTTTCATAAAACTCTTCAGGAGATACATTACAGTACATTCAGCTGTACACAGTAAATGTAGACAACTTTTTCCAACAGAATGTGTTCAACTATGTACAAAAATACATCACTTATCTATGTGTCTCATGATGCAGTGGTTTAAAAAAACTCTTATAAGTGGATTTATGTTGAACATAAGCATTCAAACTTCCTATGTGCATACTATGTGTCTATGCTGGAAAATAACGTATCAAGACACCCTAGATATTATACTATAAACCTGCTTTTTATTAATTAAAAATTATCACATTATAGGCCTAAGAGACACTAGTTTAAATAAAAGACCTGTGACTGTAATATTTAAAACTGTACTTGTAATGTTTATAGTGTAGAAGGTTATATGTGATATACTAATTTGGTAAATGAATATAGGTTTGAAGTTTATTTCAGTTAGAGTACTGTATATTAAAATTATAATTATGTTTAGTGCTAACAAAATTAATTCTAAATCAAATATTAACAAACAAGATGTAAAGAATTAGCCAAAAGTAAAAAAAGCAAAATTAATTTATGGTAATGCGTCGCTATTGTTTGGACCAATACATAGTACTGAGGAGAAAACAAAAACCCTTATTTTGACCGTAAAGATTAAAACAAATTTTGTACTTGTTTAATATTAAGGATTTTAACAAGGGGGATGCACTTGCCCAATAATAACTGACAATTCAATGGATGATGAAAACTGTGAGTCAACAAGTACAAGCCACTACTATTTTGAAATATAGAAGAAATTGTTATCAGTTTATGAACAGACTTCATGTCAAAAAGTGGATCACTTGATGGAAATGATTTGTGACAAAAATTCAGATGAAGATATTGCAACAAACATAATTAATATACAAAATAACTTTGAATATCTGCACCTTGAACAGGAAAAATTAACAAAGACAAGGTTACCAGACTTGCTTTAAATAAATGAGTAGGGTCATGTCTACATTTCCAATGGATTACTTTGAGTTCAAATCTGTGTGGGAAGGGAGTGTCACAGTATGTCACTGCGTAAAGGAGAGTGAAAAACAGAAACAGCCCTCCCCAGCCTCAGGATTTCCTCTTTGCACAGATGAGACATTACATAATAAGCACCACGACCCAGTAACATTTCTTCGCACAATGGGTTACACGTGTTGCGCTGGCAGCAGTGTTTATATACGGCAGGTCCACAGGTTCAACGTCAGCATCAGAATGTGGCGTCATAATGGGAAAAGCGGCAGATATATCCAAGTCAGACAGAGGTCACCTTGGTAATAACAGCATCTCTGAAACTGCCTTTTATGTTGGATGGTCTTGTGCCTTCCTACCCTGTTGGCCATGGTTGACTGTCCTCTTACACACACAAAAACAATAAAAGCTTAGAGTACCAATTAGTAACAGCTGTCCAAGGGAGGGGGGAATGTGAACACACGAAGTAAGTTATTGCTGTGTATAAGGAAGCTGGGCTGTGAACGGCATGTAACATTGACATTAGTGGAATAACGGGTTGCTCACAGAGAGGGTTGAAGGGGTGGGCTGGAGGGATGTCAGAAGGGGGCACAAAGAGAGACAAGTGAGAGGAGGGATAACAGAATGTTCTGCTACACTTTATCATTCTCCTTGTACATCTGGATAGTTTGCAACTACTGCTCAACCTGCCTTTGAATTTTTATCCTGTGTATAGCATGCAGCTCAAATTTATTTAATTGGAAAAAAGACATGCTATAAACATGAATATACAGTATATTAAAAAGGATAAAAAAGGAGTGNCAAATTTATTTAATTGGAAAAAAGACATGCTATAAACATGAATATACAGTATATTAAAAAGGATAAAAAAGGAGTGTCATGCTTCCAGTGTTAAAAAATTGAACATTTTGTAAGGCACACCCAAAATAAAAAGGAAAATGCTTTATACGTCTCTGAAAAGCATGTTTCAAAAAGAAAGAAGCCTGATGGAAATGCTTTTACAGTAATACCNAAAATGCTTTATACGTCTCTGAAAAGCATGTTTCAAAAAGAAAGAAGCCTGATGGAAATGCTTTTACAGTAATACGTCAGTTTACTGGACCTATAATCAGCGAACTTCGTATTTACCAGACAAATTCAGATTCCAAAATTATTTTTATTGCCCTGTACACTTGCCTCTTGTAAGACATGAAAAGTGTTGTTCAGCTGCGAGATATGTGCATATGTGAACAGCTGTGTCGGGCAGGGGAGTGGAAGTTATTTTCAGAATCGTGCAATGGCTCAGCTGTGGGCATCTACTGTAGCTGTGATCATAATTCATAACTCACACGGGACCATTATCATATTCTTGCTGCTAAAGGATGAACAGGACCTGTACTTTTCGCATTTATGGAAAAAAAAAAGAAAAAAAAAGTGGTACATTGGTAAATATGGAATTTAATTATCATACGATCACATTCACACCAGGGGGTATGACACATGTTTCCATTTCCAGATTATCATCTAAACCCAAGGAAGTTATAACAAATTGAAAAGAATGGCGCAGGAGTGGAAATGTTGGCTGGTCAGGGGAATGCAAAATAAAAAATAAGAATGTTATGGAGCAAGTTAACATGCTCTCCACAAATACTACTCACCAGAGACCCAGATATATATGTAAACTGCACAAGTTCACGATGTTCCTTCCTCTACCGCGGACAGTTAGCTGTTGGTTGTAAATTACCAGAAATAATTGCAGCTCAGCATCCCTCCTGGCTGCAGAAACATTCTTGCCAAATTGAAAACATTAATGCTAATGTGATCCACTAAAATATTTATAACTTTACAGTTATAAACAACTTTGCCATTTTGGACTTCCTAGTTTACGGGACTATACTTCCCCCAAATGGTGCAATAAACAGAGGTTTTACTGTACTTGCACATTGCATGAAGATTTTGATATTGATCTGTGGCTTACAAACTCAGATGCTTCAGAGATTATAACATACAGGAAAGAGCTCTTCTTTAACCAAGAAAAATTTATTGATACAGTGAAAGTATATGTTAGGAACGATGACTACACAATAGCTTCTGGAAACTGAAAATTAAATGTAATAATCTCAGTAAACAGCAAAAAGCACACAAACAATCTTGAGAATGTCTGATACACTCCAACCTGCTTCATAAGGCATGTGATTCATACAAATACCTTATTCATAGGGATGAATATCAAAAACCACAGGAGAGAATTTTTTTTAAAAACAAAACATTTGCAGTGAAAATTGATTAAAACACTGTTGCAACCTGCTACATTAAAAAACCAATATGTAATGTACGCACTCTACCGCCAAGTGATGTGTCACAGTGAAAAAAAAAGAAACCCAGCAGAAATTCAGTGAAATTTTGTCACTATTGTGCAGCACAGGAATAAGGTCATTGACCAGTCTGTTCTCCTCCGCTGGTGCAGTTGTCTTTTCAGTGCTGTACTTGTCTGCTGAGATACACACGCACAGCACTGCACTTTCTACGCCTCGATTCTATGGCAGCTGTGCCAGCCAATGTCGACACTAATGTACCCCCTAAGGTGCAGAAAAAAGATACTAACTCCGCCTATTAAACCTCTTGTATCATTTTCACTTATTACACCCATGTTGTTCACATTAAAGCCTGTAACGTTCTGCGTGCAGTTACTGCCGATGTTACATTTGCCACGGCTATGATATCTGAGGTAGAACACGACTCAGTAAAATGGACGCTGATTAATTAAGAAATAAGTTCCAAGTTCCAGAGTAGTTATATACTTTTATTTATTCTTTAGCGACACAGTTCACAGCCGAAGTTCAGAATATGCAGAGTACGAACATTCACAGATAACCATACAAGTGCAGAACAGCGCCACTGTCGTTTACAGATTATTCATGTCTCAAAACTTACATCGCAGGAAATATGAAATGCGGCTACCTCCCACACCGGCGGAGAAATAAAATAAAGTCTAGTTGCCGATGTGGGGGTTATCGTCCCGCCCGACGCGGCCTAGGCGAGCATTCTTGAGTGGAGACTGACCTGAAGCACTGCTTGACCAGAAGTGACGTCTCTAACTGCCCTCGCCGCCGACTGTCTTGAAGTGAAGACTGAAGGGCGAAAGACACACGCGTCTTTTGTGTTGCCTATCACCCCCCTCTCCTGAGATAAGGGCCTGGCCACGCACGCTCTCCACTCGTCATCGTAACTAAGACTGCGCCATCAACATAAACAAACTTCTCGTACAACGAAACTTGTTGACACATTCTGAAAAAAGCTAAATAATGCTGAAGCTTAACAAAAACTGAAAACTACGATGTTCGAAACGTAACAGCAAATGTCCGCCCGATATCCGTAAAACAGCACACGTATGCTCGATAAACGAACCACCACAACTTTAAACTTCATACCCGATAAAAATATTACTAAGCTTAGCAAAGCTTAAGAAAAACAAACAAAATTGAAACACGTGTCCCGAAAATTAAGAATACTGCGTCATTACAAGCCACTTTTTTTTTTACATGGAAATACGGTTCTGAACTAGATTTAAATAACAAAACTTTCACCAATTAAAAAATTTTGCTTTTAATAAATGGATTTATTATTTTTCTGTGATAATACGTTTTAAATGGTTATTTGCTGCCAACACAATATTTTATTTGATATTGCAAGATCATTGTTATTTTTAAAATATTTTTGCATCAGTTGGAGTACATTTCTGAAATGAAGATGTCTGCATGTTAAAACATTATTTCATTACTGTAAAAAATCTCATTTCCTCGCGGGAAATGTACAAATGGACTGTATCATACTGTACGTTAGGCCTATGTGCAATTTTGTGGTCTGATTGCTCGTTAATTTTGAATTGCACAACCAGGGTATTGATTTGCTCAGAATACATCAGCCTATTATTAATTTACATTTCATCAATAAAAACAATATCAAATGTTTTATTTCCTCAAGGAAAATGTTAACACTGGCTGTACTGTGGCAGTTGCGTTAGGTGCGTGCACGAAATTGCAGTCTGCTTTTTCATTAATTTAAACTTGCTCAGTAGTCTTTTCTGCATAACTGTTGTATCATTTTATTCAAACACTTTATCTAATGTATAACTTTACATTTTCTAAATAAAAAATTATATTTTTCGCATTAGAGATGTAAAATATGCTGTTTGGACACAACTTTCACATGGGTCAAAATTCAGCCGTATCAATTTGTATGAACAACTCTGTAATACGGACAAGTTTTGGGGAACTGCATCTGTAAAATAAAGGTTTCAATTTATGTGCCACAACCGTGGCAAAAACTGTTGTCTATTGAATCTACCATGAATAAAGGGTATAACTTTGTAGCTAAGAAAAATGGATGCTCTTTCAACAACAATAGCAAAGTTCAACTGAGGGGACAAGCAATTACAAAAGAATTGTATGTGTTGAACATTAAAGCTGTGCAATCACAGAAGCTAGCATATATAAATATGGCATGTGTTAAAAGACTCTTTCTAGCAGTGGCATGAATAACTACATCACCAGAGCACCTAACAAGTACAAATGGTATTGAAGGCTAACACAGAAGGCAGTGGTGAGATGTAGGATCTGCACATACGCTGCATGTATGGAAAACAGCATAGCAGTAGTTTTGCAAGAACCAACCTGAAAATGCTGGAGATTTCTTATTTATGTCCATGGTTCAATACGAAAAACAATGATTGGAGGATTNTTTTTTCTGGATTTCATTGAATTAATTCATTAAATCAAAATCAGAAGTCAGCCACTGCACTGAAAATGAGAGTTCATGTGTGACAATCAACAATCAATCAAATTAAAAAATAAGTAGGTACCAGAGATTTTGCAGATTATAGGGATAGTCAAGAAGAAGTCAATGTCCTACACTCTTGATCAAAATGACGCAACAGAGAATGAAAATCGGACACTTGTTGAAAGTGTGCAGTCAATGATGCATGCAAAGAATTTTCTGTTATGACTCTGGGCTGAAACAGTATATAGTTTGTGTTCTCTTATCAATCACACAGGAGCAAAGAAAAATGTCAATACAATTACGGATCAATCAAGATGTAGTTGGGAGTCTTCATCGCCATATTTTTAGCATCAAATTTATATTTTCACGTCCCTAAAGAAAGAAAATATAAGTGGGATAAAAAGAGTGTTTTGGGAATCTTAGTTGGTTACAGCAGGGAGAGAGATGGCTAATTGGTATGGATCATGAAGGGAGAGGAAATCATACGGTCACAAGATGTGGCCTTCAAGGAGAAAATCAAGCCTACTCATAGTAGTCACTAAGGGTGAAAAAAATACACTCCCGAAAAAATATTAGGATTTAGATGCAGAGGAAGACAGATAATCTAGAGATAAAGACAAGATTGATTTAGATGAAGTGAGAAATAAAAGCATTAGTAGAGGTGTAAGGCAAGATGTTAAAGCTCCCAAATATATTAAAGACAATGTATTGCTTGCTGAAAAGTGGAGGAAAACAATGAAAGAAGAAATTGAATCCACAAATAACAACCAAGTTTGTAAATGGAAGCTGTCTCAAACACGTGCAGGCGAAGAAGCAGACTGTAGACATTTTAATGAGAGCGCTATCCAAAGTGCATTTTGAGGAACTATAATAATTAATGGATGTTGAAAGTTTAAGCCGAAAAAGTGTTCAAAATAAGCCTCTACAACATTCTACACGCAACACATGCGTATACTCAATGGATACTTAATCCATTTTTTTGTGAAAAATAACAAGAAATAGAAGGTATTATAAAAAATTCACATTTTTTAACAATTAATAATTATTCATTTTGCGGAACACAATTAACACTGAAAAGACTACTCACCAGTATGTGTTCTCATGTGTGACACAATATATGCCTTACAACTGAATTTAGCAGAACATAATGAGCACTGGAAAGGCTTCTAACCAGTATGTGTTCTCATGTGTTTCTGAACATTTGTCTTGGAAACAAATTTAACAGAACACACTGATGACTGAAAAGGCTTCACACCAGTATGTGTTCTCAAATGTGTCCCAACACCTGCCTTGGAACTGAATTTAGCAGAACACAATGAACACTGAAAAGGCTTCTCACCAGTATGTGTTCTCATGTGTATCTTAGCATGTGACTTGGAACTGAATTTAGCAGTACACACTGAACACTGGAAAGGCTTCTCACCAGTATGTGTTCTCACATGTTTTATAATACTTGACTTGGAACTGAATTTAGCAGAACATAATGAGCACTGGAAAGGCTTCTAACCAGTATGTGTTCTCATGTGTTTCTGAACATTTGTCTTGGAAACAAATTTAACAGAACACACTGATGACTGAAAAGGCTTCACACCAGTATGTGTTCTCAAATGTGTCCCAACACCTGCCTTGGAACTGAATTTAGCAGAACACAATGAACACTGAAAAGGCTTCTCACCAGTATGTGTTCTCATGTGTATCTTAGCATGTGACTTGGAACTGAATTTAGCAGTACACACTGAACACTGGAAAGGCTTCTCACCAGTATGTGTTCTCACATGTCTGTTAACACCTGACTTGGAAATGAATTTAGCAGTACACACTGAACACTGAAAAGGCTTCTCACCAGTATGAGTTCTCATGTGTATCTTAGCATGTGACTTGGAACTGAATTTACAAGTACACACTGAACACTGAAAAGGCTTCTCACCAGTATGTGTTCTCACATGTTTTATAATACTTGACTTGGAACT
>NQII01015948.1:4399-15573 GCA_002778355.1 Clitarchus hookeri
TTTTTTTTTTTTTTTGCTCTTCAGTGTATAATCGGTATATTAACAACAAACTAATGTTACAGAAAAAAAGTTTTTATATAAAATTAATTATAGTTAATTTTGTTACGATACCACATTAAAAAAACAATTCAGAATTACAAAATATGTTGAACCATACAAAAAATTTTGAAGTTGCATTTCTTATTTTTATATAATTGATTTAGTCCAAAATTTAAAAAAGACGATTTGATTGCTGTATAGTTTAAAGATTAATGCACATGCCGGAAATGATGGTAAATAAGTGGCTGGACTTTCTTGAGACGTGGACCATCTTCGGGACATCTCCCTTGCCAACGCCAGCATAGGTGTCACTTCATCATGAAAATAACATCAAGAAACAAAAGGCGACTTCAAAGAAAATCTGCCATATCTTGGCAGCAAGGTAGTGAAATGTCCTCAATACAGCATTTCCCCTCCCAACAGTTCGACTGCTGTAAATGCAAAATGTACGCATAAATTAAAGAGGCAAGGAAGAAATTATACATTATTGAGGAGACGATCAAAAAACAGAACAAGAAACACTCACCCAAAGTGGTAAAAATTACAAGATTACGCCATTAAAACTGAATAATAGCCCAAGCTAATTATATTTTGTTACACAACATAACGAGTAGAAAGCAAGAAGAAACTGTAGGGCGTATTTTCCGAAAATACCTGTGACTACCACAGATATCAAGTCGCTTGACACAAAACCAGTGATACTATCCTTTATCGTCATGCAGTATTTTACATTACTACCATGAATACTTTATAAAATTACATTGACAGAAAAAAAAAATTAAATTCACAAACCAAATACAGACTATTTAATTACAAAATGTACAATTACTTTAATTAAAGTTTTTTCATTCGGTTTACATAACAGCTTAAGCTGACCAGAGTAACTGGTCACCGGTAAATTTCAAAATGAAAAGATAAAATCTTGTAATATTGCTAGTTAAATAAACAAAATGAGATGAACATCTTAGAGAACTTGCTGTTGGAGAGTAAAACAAGCGGCTTTGCCTTGAAAACCAAAACTATTCCCTGAAAGAGAATACAAGGATAAAAAAAAACATGGTATAAAGTTAGCGAGTGCCTATAAATAGTACACACTCCCTCCCTCAAACGAGACCACTGGATTCAAGGTGTCGCAAACACTGACACACACACACACACACACACACACACACAAAATTTACCAACTAAGATTTAACAAAGCTACTTAGCCCAAAAAAAAGTATTAACCATCAGTTGAAGTAGATGTAGTAGGCAAAACGTACCATAAAANAACAAAGCTACTTAGCCCAAAAAAAAGTATTAACCATCAGTTGAAGTAGATGTAGTAGGCAAAACGTACCATAAAACATAATTCTGGCATAATAGCAGGCCAGTCAGAAGGTGGGAAACTTGACTTGGCACAGAATTTTGATTTCAACAAAAAATACATAACAAGCACGAAACAAAAAACAGCAATACAAGATACAATAATGGAAATGAGATTTATGTTGACAGGAGGTTGCATAGGATGAGGGCGAAGGAGACGCAGGTNATACAAGATACAATAATGGAAATGAGATTTATGTTGACAGGAGGTTGCATAGGATGAGGGCGAAGGAGACGCAGGCCATTCTAAAAGTTTTTTCCTGAGGGTTAGAAGCTATAAACTAAATTTTCTTACAAATCATCCCCATGAAAATATTACAAGGGAATTGTCTTTAATCTACTACTGCAATCCAAAAACAACCCAATACAAGAGTGGAACACATCACCATGCTAAATATTAAGCACATTGAATGAAAACCCACAATTAATCTAATATTATCGCCCATTGAAAACATTAAATCAAAATTCCAACATTGGTAGATTATTTTACAATAACAAGCCAAATATAAAACTAATACATACAACAGTTATTATTTTCTTATTAACCCANCATACAACAGTTATTATTTTCTTATTAACCCAGTAGCATGGTTATTATTAATTAGTGCGCAAACACAACAGACCTTAAGAAAACTTCAACCAGTGGGTGATCATTCCACGATCTAAACCATGTCAGGGCCAAGAATAAGATTGGCTTGTCAGCCAAATAAACAAGAAAATTTATTGAAAACAACCTACAGCTAGGGTCTGCAGTTCCTAGACTGTAGAACACAAATTATATTTGGAAAGAGGAGAATGAAACCTTTTTAGGTGAGAGATGTGAGCTCTTGTAATATATTTTCCTGTACTGGGGTCAGCAAGACCAGCAGTGACTGGCGTTAAGAAACATTGAATTTGGTGAGGACCAGCCCAAAAGTAAATATTTTAGCCATTTTCTTGTCAACTACTCTGCTAAGAGGATGAGCTTTACACAAAACTAAATCTCCCACACTAAATGGATTGTCAATCCGATGTTTATCATACCTTATATGGCTCTTGAAATGAGCATGTTTTAAGTTTTTAAGGGCAGCTGCCCAGACCTGACGGATGTCCTTGGGATAATCTGGTAACAAATAATTTAAATGCCACAAATTGGACAAAAGATTATTGGGCAAGTAAGTGAAAACAGGATTAAATGGACTTGTCTTATGAGACTCATGCTTGGCATAGTGGAAAGCCATTTGCAACTTTGGAAGATTTTTGTCACAATTAGAATGCTCCGTCGCATGAAAAGCAACGAGAGCTGAATGGAGATTTCGGTTGAAACGCTCCACATGCGAAGGTAGGGGATCATATGGAGACAAGGTAATATGGCGAATGCCATAAGTAAAAAACATGACAAGAAAAATTCTTGAAGTGAATTGGGAACCATTATCGGACACAATTGATGAAGGTAAGCCAACATTTTGGAATACACAGGCTTGTAAAGCATGAAATGTTGATATAGCATCAGCCTTTCTCATAGGAATCAACCACACAAATTTAGAAAATACATCGACATAAACCAATATATTATTACCTGACTTTCTTCTTGGAAAAGGGCCAACAATATCAACAAGAAGCTTTTGCATATGTTTTTCAGCCACATCTGAAGAAAGAAATCCTGGGTGTTTGTTTTAAGCAGGATTGCTCAAAACACACTATTTACAGCATTTAACTCTTTCTGAAATTTCATCATCCATACCTTTCCAAATAAAATGCTTGCGAATTGCCTGCAAAGTTTTTTGTGAGCCTCAATTATCACCTAGAGGCTATGAATGAAAATAGTCGAAAACCACGTGTTTTAGATGAGTAGACAACACAATGCATTTTCCATTGTCATAGTATTCGACACATAAAACACCTTTGGCTAGAAAAGATGGTTTTTGTTCAACACCAGATTAAATTTCTGTAATAATTTCACTCAGTTCATCAGCCTTTTCTTGATGCTCCTTGATATTTGTAAATGCCAAAAGAAACTATAATGAAGCATTACAATTTGAAAGAACTTCATATTGTTCATAAACTTTGGAATCATAAAAAATGCGAGAGAGACCATCAGCTACTACATTCTGTGATCCTTTAATGTGTGGCACCCTAAATTTTGAAGATGAAATCCTAATGACACAATGTCTCATTTTTCCAAGTTGTTGTATATGAGCCAAAATACACTACAATAACTGGTTATTAGTTTCCAGAATTCTGCATGTTCTAAATATTGTCGAAACAGTTCGATAACAAACACAACTGCTAGGCATTCTAGTTCATAAATAGTGTACTTTTCCTCCTGGGTTGTGAGAGTGTGGGATGCAAACGAGATAGGTTGGTGAACCCCATCTATCTCCTGGCACAAGACAGCTCCTACAGCTGAGCTCGAAGCGTCAGTCTGCAGGATGAATTCTTTAGATAAATCCTGCCTACACAGAACAGGAGGGTGCATAATGTTATTCTTGAGTGTGGCAAAAGCTTTCTGCTGTTCTCAGCCTTCCCAGCAAATTTGGGTATCAATTTTCCAAAAAATTACACCATCTCAATAAAACGGGCAATACAATTAACGTCTCGAGGCAGCAGAAAATCTCGAATTCATCTAGTCCACTTGGGGTCAATAGAAACTCCTTGTGACGAAGTCCTATGGCCCAGAAAGGAGATTTCCTGAACAGCAAACTTAACCATAACAGGGTTAACAGAATTTTACAAATGTGACAGAAAATCCTTCAGNACAGTTAAACCTGAATTTTACAAATGTGACAGAAAATCCTTCAGGTGAGCTAAATTTTATTCAAATAACTCTGAATATATCACAAATTCATCCAGATAGTTGTATACATATTTAAATTTCACATCATGGAAAATTTTGTTTAAAAGGTTCGTGAGCACTTGAGCACCTGTGGCCAAACCATAAGGCACGAGGATAACGATTCCAGGGGGAAACAAAAACTGGTGATTGGTTTGAACTGTTTTGACAACTGAATTTGGTGATACTTACGCAGCATTAAGATTAATGGATGTGAAAAATTTGGAATTTCCAAAAACAATTGAAGGCCAAATGAAGGTTAGTAAGAGTGACAGACTCAATTTAAATTTTATTATTAATATTGCGGTAATCAATGACTATTCTGTGCTTACCATTAGGTGTTGGAACCAAAAATACTGGACTTGCATACTGTGATGTGGAGGGTTCAATAACACCTTCATATAATAATTCCTCAACCTGTTTCCTTAATAAATCAATTTTAGGTGGGGCTAATATATATGGATGGCTTGTGACAAACATTGTCAACAAGTTTTATTTCGTGCTCCAACAAATCAGTAAAACCTAATTCTGATGTGAGAACTTTAGGAAATTGTTCACAAATTCTATTTATAGCAACACTCTGCGTCGAGTCCATATTGCGCGAATGGGTCAACAATGGGATTTGACTCAGCACTTACTTCAGACGAGAGTGGTGGACTTTGTTTACTATTGGCAAAAATAATTTTGTCCACTAGAGAAAATTTAAAAAAAAATGTGTTGTGCCTGAATGTTCAAAATAAGTCCCGATGATGCCATGGAATCAGCTCCTAAAATGAATCACAGACCTAGTTTTTTTTTTTAAGTACGAATTTGTGCATCTAGGTGAATTACCGAATCTTTAATTTAAGAGTTTTACAGCATAAAATAGGCAAAGTCTCACTGGAAGCAGCTGTGTAACAGTGAATTTCACAAGGTTAAACAGATTTTACAAATTTTAAATCCATAAATTGCTCAAAAAGTTTACCAGATATAATAGTGCACGCAGATCGCGAGTCTAAAAGTGCATTAACTGTCAATGGTCCCAAATTTACCTCAACGCGAGGAATATTAATTCTTTGTACACCCACAAGATTGGTAATATTTAATTCAAATGCCTTATATTGTTTTTTCACCTCACTGGGGTCATAAGGACCAATAATTTGACCAGGTTTCTTGCAATAATAGCACACAGAAAAAATACGAGACGAACCTTTAGTAGTGCTACTTGTATCATCAGATACATTGGAAGGTGAAGTGCCAGGATCTGCTCAACTGACGCCAGGGTCACTGGTTTTACCATTCTTGACAGAGTTAGCCCCATCCCTCTTTGGGAATCTGCCCTGTCCAAATATGTCTCGTGCCTCTGGTCAGCATACCAAATATTTTGGGGATGGATGAAAACTCTGTCTAATTCCACAAATGAGTAAGGTTTACCAACAAAGACCAAATGGGAGCGCTCTCGAGGTTCTAAACCTTCCAAAATGGTGTTGACAATGTTGTTTTCAGACAACGATAAATGCAAAACTACAGAAGTCTCTATAATGCTACTAACATATATGCTAATTAATCACTGGGCTCTTGTGACTGGTTAAACATTTTCAACTGTAACTGTGTAAGTAATCTGTATGGAATGAAATAGTGAAGGATGTCTGCATGATAAGCATCATATGTTTCATGTTGAGAAATAGCTAGTCTAGTTCTTTTACCCAAAGGTCCCTGCATGAAGGGATAAATGATTTCCAAAAAATGGGTCTCGGACACTGTCCTACTATGATGTAGTTTCGCAATAACTTTAAAAAATTCCAGGAATTTGGGCACCTGCAAAAACATCAGTAGCCGGGAATTCACACAACATTCTTTCAAGTGGATGGGTAATTTTTCCGAAACGTTTAATTTTGCCCATATTGCACTATCGCAGCTGATATAAGTGGCATGGTGGTGAAAACAGTATTAACATGTGGGATAGTTGATGTGATTGGGATATGATGTGAAATAGAGGGTGAGGCATGTGAGATACTGTGCTGGAAGTGGAAGGGTTACCAACTAGATTAAATTGGGTGGGTGTTGGAATTGGAATGGTGGTGAACACAGTACAGACAACTCCGACCTGTCGACGTCTAACACAACTATCACATAAGTCTGCTTTTCGGCCCATGGTAGTACATACTAATGAACCCGCACACAGTTCCCTGTTCACTCTTTGTCCTCATGCAGTTTACGAGCGGATGCGGAATCACATTCATATGTGCTGGTTTGTAGTTTCCTGAGAGTGAAGGAGTCAAGTTTAGGTCGTGGGCATACACACTTCAAGCACAAGTGTTCCACAATTCCATTGGAGGTGTTTCAGTCCATTAGTCAGCGGAAGTGATGCATAAGGTGACAAGAAGTCATCGCATGGTTGACAGATCTTCGCCGGGGTCATAGACCTCTCGGCTCGTGCCTGCCTACCCTACATCGCGCTGCACTGGAGGGATAAACCACCCGAATGGGGAGAGGAGGTTACATGCACCACTTATTCACACACATGCTCATACACCACTATCTCATGTCGCCTAGAGACGCGAATGAGTTCCGATGTTGTTGATGGTGGACGAATGGAGGTACAGAGATATCACAGGCTAGCTAGCGCCATATTGTCCCATTGTATTGCATGGCGAAGAATATTTTTCTAACATTGATACACTGGCACACAAGTTTGGAATAGGGAAATGAAGTTTGGCGAATGCAGGGAATTGCTGGAAATATAATTCTAGCTAAGTTGGCCGAAAAAGAATTATTTCGGCATTGAAAAATTTGAAAGGTAAGACATACAAGAACGAATACGTTTCACCAGCAACAATAGGAGGTGGGTCAAACCAAGATTTACAGTAATATAACTGGAAAAACATCACACAGTTAGTGCGCCATTATTGACGGGAGTTACTCCAGGAGGAATGGGTATATATAGGGTATTGTTGCAGACAGAAATTATTTGGGAGCCACTTAGATAGAGAGCATGGTAAGAGTGGGCAGTTGGCCGTTCACCAATGTGGCAATCTCCTGAAGATCCCTTTTGAGTATTGAAACTGTTGGCTGTAGATGGTCATTGTTTCAGTAATTCAGTCCAGCCTACCTATATTCCCATTGACCCCTTCATTGTGTTACTAATATGAGATTTTTTGGGACACCTCTCATGCCCATAACTCTATGGTGACTCCAGAATCTATGCCATGCATGTCAGTAAACCATTAATTATGTCGGAGGAAAAATCACAAATGGAAGGTTAAACACTCGTAAGAAGTCGTGAAGCGACCGAATGTGCAAAACATGATGTGAGGTCTGTGTTAGAGAATGGTGGGGACATCGTAGATGCACTGTTACTCGTACAAAGTTCTGGTAGGAAACACTCACCAGAGATGTCTTGTAGATTTCTTATCGGCTGCTCTGCTGTTGTGCGTCATGGCCGAGTAACTCAGGTAACTAGACTGTTCTTCCGACACTTTAACTCAATTGATTATTTATGGTGCAATAGACTGCTAGCCGTAGGCAGTCACGGCAGGCACAATACTGCCGTGGGTAGCCATTGTGAGGTGGACAGTAATGCTGGTATTAAGATAGCTAAATGTTGAATTGTAAGGCCACTACACATGCTAATTAAACACTTGTACAAGTACATATTACACTGAATGACACTTAAATCCCTGAATATGGCTGGTTGGTGGGTCCAGCTCCCAAAATACCTTTAAGAGGCAATGCCAGCAATCAAAGTTCTTTATTTGGAGTTGAAGTCATTTATTGATGTTCTGACCATACAAATCAGTTGACGATGCTCACGTTGTTAAGCGTACCCGACGCGCTAAGCCCTTCAGGAGGTTTATGCAGGAAACTGAGTGCGTGCTCTCCAGATTTACGTGATGAAGTTACACTCCTTGGGCCTTGAGGCTATAGGAGGTGAAGAAGCGCTCCTCCCGGGACATGAGGTTCACATAAATGAATGTTCCAGTTAATAAAAGATGAAAAAAAAAGTACTGTTCGTGACGGTAGACAAATTACAGGGGATGGACAAAACAATATGAACACCATGCAATATAGTACATTTTGTTGCATGTTGGCAACACTGCTTTCGTGTAAATAATGCGACCCGTATGTATTGCACAGTTTACGTGACAAGTCATGTAGATTATATTTCAGTGTATTATACGCTTTGTTCTGCGACGGTTAAAACAAGCAATCGGTGAAATGTGTGATCTCTCAGACTTCGAAAGAGAGCAAATCGTTGGTGCTCGGTTAGCGGGAGCATCTGTGAAAAAACAGCTTAATTTTTCAACGTTTCACGAGCGACAGTATCCACGGTAATGACAGCATACACAAAATATGGTAAAACATCATCGGCGAAGCTAATAATACCTTCGCAATGTCTGTTTTGGTTATGGATGAGATCCCGTTCATGACGGAGGGGATTTTCAACAGCCACAACAGCCACTGTTGTGATTGGGATAATCCGAAGGATACTGTGGTGCGCCATTATCAGCACCGATTTGCTGTCAATGTGAGGTGGCATTGTAGCCAATCATCTGGTTGGGCCATACATTATACTGGACCGACTATGTGGTGAAAATGACCATGTGTTTGTACGTGATGTCTTACCACAGCTCCTGGAGAATGTTCCACTGGCAGATAGGCCAAAATTATAGTTTCACATGATGATGATCATCCACATTATGAAATCAATGCTAGAAACTGTTTGAATAAAAGGTTTCNAAAATTATAGTTTCACATGATGATGATCATCCACATTATGAAATCAATGCTAGAAACTGTTTGAATAAAAGGTTTCACAATCATTGGATTGGTAGCCTGGGCCTGTACCTTAGCCACCTCGATCTCCCAATATCACGCCAAGCAATTTCTTTCTGTGGGAGGAGATGAAACATCTCGTTTATGCAATCCATGTAGATACCGCAGAATATCTGGTTGCCTGTGTTGCTGCAGCTGCAATGGTCATTTCGGAAACACTGGGAATCTTTGAATGTACCAGACCATTACTGGTATGCAGATGCCACCTCTGTGTTGAAGTCAATGGTGAGCAATTTCAGTAATGTATTGAAGTGTAACATGTCAACCCTCGTTTCGTGGAAATTGTACTAAATAANTCAATGGTGAGCAATTTCAGTAATGTATTGAAGTGTAACATGTCAACCCTCGTTTCGTGGAAATTGTACTAAATAATAGAGCTGTGGCCTACCATAATGGCAAAACGATCCAAGAACATGAATTTTGGTAGTGTTGCTCACATTTACCTCCTATATGATTCCTCAAAAGTTGCAAACGACCCGTTCCATTCTGCACAGCAAACTCTCTGGCCTCCAGTATATAGTGGTAGTGTTTCACGGCAGAAATTGCCACGAGAAGTTCTATGTCACACATGCTAAAATTATTTTGTATTGTTAACCAACAATATGGACTTGATGAAGAGAAGCACCCATGGCAAAGTCGGAAGTGTCGACCATAAGTATAAGCAGTACATGGACCGATAGCTGCACTGGCAGTGTTGCATTAGCCAAGCTTTATTTGAGAACATCAAGCACTTGCATTCATGCACATGTGCATTGTATCTGCCGATGATCATTCTTGGTGGATCCGATGGTGATCTCAAATAGTACTGCTTGTGTATTCAGAGAGTTTGGCAAGCAACAGCAGTAGAAGTTGACTAGTCCGAGAAAGCATCATAGTTCAAACATCGTATTTGGCAGCGTATATTCGACAATTGCTTACACTTGTTCTAACAGTAATAGTACACAGAGTGTGAAACCTAAGACTTTATTATTATGCTCTGGAAACACACTCGCTCAGCTTGATGTTGATGTTCCACTCACTGAGTCTTTCATAGACCAATCGGAGATGTCGGAGATGTTCTGCCTAGTCGGTTGATGCAATAAGGATGTCATCGATGTAGACAAATGCAAATGGAAGATCTCCGAGGATTGAGGCAATGAACCACTGGAATGATTGTGTTCCATTTCGTAGACCGAACAGCATTTCCAGGAACTCAAACAATTAAAATGGAGTGATGATCGCAGTCTTGGCCACATCCACAGGGTCAACTGGGATATAGGGAAATACATGCACCAGATCAATTCTGGAGAAGATTACAATGGACTGCAACCCTTTCTCAAATTGGCGCAGATTTCAATGCTGGGGCATCAACAAGTGACAGCGTGCGAACTATTCAACGGACCATCACTGATATGAGCTTTCGGAGCTGAGGCCCACTCGTGTACCGTTGTTGACTGCACGACACAAAGCTTTACACCTCGCCTGGGCCCGCCACCACCGCCATTGAACTGTTGATGACTGGAAAAACGTTAACTGATCTGACGAGTCTCATTTCCAATTGTATCGGGCGGATGGACGTGTACAGGTATGGAGACATCCTCATGAATCCATGGACCCTACATGTCAACAGAGGACTGTTCAAGCTGATGGAGGCTCTGCCATGGTATGGAGCATGTGCAGTTGGCGTGAAGTGGGACCCCTGATACGTCTAGATACGATTCTGACAGGTGATAGATATGTAAGCATCCTGTCCGATCACCTGCACCCATTCATGTCCATTGTGCATTCCGACAGACGTGGACAATTCCAGCAGGACAATGCGACACCCCACACATCGAGAGTTGCTACCGAGTGGCTCCAGGAACACTCTTCTGACTTTAGACACTTCCATTGGCCACCTAAATCACCAGACATGAACATTATTGAGCATATCNCGACATCCCACACATCGAGAGTTGCTACCGAGTGGCTCCAGGAACACTCTTCTGACTTTAGACACTTCCATTGGTCACCTAGATCACCAGACATGAACATTATTGAGCATATTTGTGATGCCTGCAACGTGCTGTTCAGAAGAGATCTCCACCGTCTCGCACTCCTTTGGATTTGTAGACTGCCCTGCAGGATTCATGGTGTGAAATGCCTCCTTCATACCCTCAGACAC
>NQII01015949.1:2223-15025 GCA_002778355.1 Clitarchus hookeri
TATCGTCTTCATGTACACAATTATTTAGACTTAATTAAATCAGTTTTGATATCATGTGCAACCAAAAATGTTTGTTTTTAAAGACTTTCCACAAATTAATTTACAATATTATCTTTCTGACAATGGTTAATTTTCTTTTGCACAGATCAGAAATTGTTTAATAAGCTAAGAAACCATTAGTTCTGAATTTTAGTTGGTTTTTGTGAGCAGGCTGATCATTATTCCCTAAACTGACAAAATAATCTACATAGTTACGCTCAGAATGAAATAAATTTTTGAAACTCCAGAAATATTGGCATTTCAGTAACTGTGCAAATGCTTATCTTGACAAAGAACATAGCTTCACAATCACAATTTCTGATTGCACATACTATAAAAATGACGACCATTAAAATAACTTATGTTACAAAAACATTTGCAAAGGTCATAGGAACACTCACAACTTTTTACTTACGGAGCTGCTTGTTCATAGCTAAGAACACAGGTTCATTGATATGTTCTGATGAAAGATAGGAACGTGTGTCCGTCACAATGTTCTCAGCTGAAAACTCGCTCTAATGCAGAGGTATTTTTTTAGCTAGTGTTGCAAGTTTCGGGGAGTAAAAAGAATTGGACTCCCACCACAGTAAAGGGTTGTCTTCTAAATCGACGGGGGTCCTTCTCAGGTAACTCTCTATTTTTCTTCTACCATCTCAGCGGACGATTTTTCAGTTGTCGGAGGCTTTATGATTGTTGCTAATACTTTCATTGTTTTCACATTCTTCTCATCATCACTGTCAGTTCTACTTTCCTCTGAAGTTTCATTGATCAGTGCTCTACAGCTCGGGCTTTATCTTTCACAGGCGACAACTTCCTCATAAGACTCGACATACTCGCTCTTGAATCGAGGGTCAGGAAATGATGCCTCTTGTAACAATTTTCGAGAGTTCACCTGCATTTAATGCTCATACAAAGCACTGGCGAATATTTCATGTTCATCGCCTCAATTATTGCGATCCTGCATGTGTTGGTTTTTGTCGGTAAAATGTATGTTTTCTTTCGATTTTTTATAGACAGTCCAGAGAGCAGATGATGTAACGTAAGTTTCTCCACGCATATGCTCACACAGAATTCCCAGTGGTTCAAGTACAATAATAATGCATTTGAGGAGGTGCATTTCTTCAATGCTTAGTGAGTAGTTTCTGTATTTGAGTTTTTTGCTCTCAGAAAATAAGGTCACTAGTGCAATGTGTTGTTCTACGGTGGAGGACTGACCACCAACGATTCTCAGAAAGAGATGGAATGCTATGCTGAGGCATAGACAGCCTTTTTTGTATGGCCTTTACAGTCCTTAATTTTCCAACTCAGTGAAATTGAATTCTGAATAGTTTTGGCTTTCGTTATTGCCTCCTTGTACTTTGTGGTTTGAAAATAAAGGTTTGCCGAGGGCCCGGCCACCACCCCTCGTCCTCATCTCCCTTCAATACCTGCGTACGTAAGTAATTTTAAACGTTTGAGCTGATGACGGAACACGCCCAAAAACACCTCCGAATACTAAGACAACTTACGATAATATGTAGTGGACAGAAAATCCATNCCTCCGAATACTAAGACAACTTACGATAATATGTAGTGGACAGAAAATCCATTTTTTTTAAAGCGAAACGGTATATCTAGGTTTAATAAAAGAGGGGGTTATATTTTCTGTTTTCATGAGAAATGGCCTTGACTCACTCAAGTTACAGTAACTGCTCGATGAATCCATAAACACAAATACGCGCGCTAATCATTCAAATGCTATGCGGGATGTTCCCACAAAGCGGTTAACAAATGTATGTGGCGCGGGCTAGCATTTCGCGGTCGCTGGCGTTATTTATCGTCCGCGTTATGAACGCCCGGTCGGCTGATTGCTCCACCCGCTGGCCCAAACAACAACCACGTCTNTGGCGTTATTTATCGTCCGCGTTATGAACGCCCGACTGGCTGGTTGTTCCACCCACTGGCCCACACAACAACCACGTCTGATTGCGAATCTGCGGTCAGAGATTAATTTGCAAGCGGGGAGATGGTCTCATGACGAATGAAATTCTCTAAACAAGGCATTACCGTATATTTTGCCATTCATTAAACGAGTAATCATTACCGTTCACGGTTCCCCAGAATCTCTGATATTATTCGCCGTATTTGAAAATAAACTAATTTTCGTTGAAGATGCTGCCGCCACACAAGGAACAATTACAATACAAATGACAGGCAATAAAGTTTTTGGTATAATGACTGAAATTCATGCATGCTCTGTCTGATGAATTGCGTAGGGTAAAAGCTAACGAAACATCTAGACCGAACGTCTGACATACTACGAACGCGGTCAATATTGTTCTTGGTTATCTGGATAAAATTTCCGGAATTTAGCTCTGCCTAACTAAAGCTAACGGAATCCCCCTAAAATAATTAAAAACACGAAGAAAACATCAAAATCGAATATACGTAACCATAAATGTTTCATGAAAAAACTCATTGCATATATAATATCTTCCTATCCCCTGCCCCATCATAATATGGTGAATATCAGGTCTGAGAGTTGTTGCACAACGGGATGTGATAAAAAAAAAGACGTTTAACCTACGTAGGTATGCTCCGAAACTGACTTTTTAATGTGTTTGATGCCTTGGTAGCATTCAACAGGCCTCATCTGAAGTGTTTATCAGGGTGTACGTCAATAGCTGCGTAAAAAAACACGCATTTCAAGCACTCTACAATACAGTTAAGAGCCCCTTTGGACATAGAAATTCTTTCCTTAATGCTCTGACTACAGTCCTGCTGCAGTTTGTTGCTTACGTTATAACATACACGGTTTTTTCCTAACGTGTTCGGTGAGCCGTTAAAGCTTGCACTATGAAGCAAGCAGGACAATGAATAGAAGATAAAACATTATTCGGCACCTGTGTGTAATACCAAACGCTTTACAATCTACTCGTGTTTCTTAATTCTGTGATAGTGCGGGACCTAATTTTCTAATCAGCCGTACTGTTGAGTTGAGAGCCGATGAGGTGAGAATGGAACAGCGTCGGAATACAAGGGAGATCCCCGAGAAAACCCGTTGACCAGCGGCATCGTCCGGCACAATTCCCACTCGCAGGAATCCAATCCGGGAGTGATCCGGCCGAAGGATTGAACCCGATTGGCCTTGGTGGGAGGCGAGCAGTCTAACCGCTCAGCCACCGCGGCCCCTGCGAATAAACATGAGAATTGTTTGCTCATTTCAAGTGTTCTCTCTTTACATTATTATTTCTCTCTGATGCTATACATGTCTTCTCATTACACGCCNTTTTAAAAAAACCAGTTCAAGAGAGTTTCGAACCACCGAACCTCTTCTTACCACGCCGCAGCCCTAACCACTCACTTACAATTCCCGCATGGCTGTAACACGCTATAGTAATCAATTATCATATTCCCTTTCTTTTATATAATAACACTTTATGAACATGAATTTTACGTTAAGTTTCCGTTGTACCAACTACACGTGCGTTTTGTTCTGAATAGTTCGTTACAGTAGCAAGATGGCGCGAGCGCGAACACACACGGACGATAGCCATGTTGGACTCGCATCACGTTGACCCTAAGCCTTATCAATAATGTCTCGTACATGCGAGAAACTGGCCGCTTCAAATGTTTTGAAATATTAGCGCTGAATCCTGCAAGGCGACAAATACTCGTACGCGCAATTTGTGTTGCTTGTATCACGAGTTGGTGGAGATATTATTTTACAAGACCCGAGTCAATATTTCAATAAATTAGTACTTACGAGACTCGAGCTTTTTTTAAAAATATACAACAATCGTTGCTTTTAACATTTACTAAACAGCAAGTTTTTAATATTTGAGAATTCTACTTCATAATTCTTACGCCTCGGAAAAAAGTATGGCGAATTCAGTCTGCACTGTGGTCTGAAGAGCAAGCGAAACGTGTTACAGTAACAGAGTGAAAAGTCAGAGATTTTACGATGATTGTTTATATATTAATTGTTGAGTAATTCGTACGTTAACCATGGATATAATTGCCATCCCTTTTATTACAAATAGCCTAGGACGTATCCAGGTTCGCGTGTGATGGAAGTCTTCGTGGCATTAAATTTCCTTACCTATTTACAAAGGTTTAAAAGTTGCATTGAACTATCATTTACAAAAAAAACTACTGGCTCGTCACTGGAGGGCAGGGAATTTTGTGACTTGAGGGAGCGTGGCGAAGACGATGTCGTGGTGTAAAGGTTTTTATCGGGGCTCTCCCGTCCCTCGGATTCGCAGGAGTGACAGGTACGTCCGTCGGGTAGGGCAGCAGGTTCCCATTGACGCCAGCCTAAAGCTGGACTCACAACCATCCGTGAGTAGACGGACGGACGAGCCACAGCCTTCTTACGCACTTTGAAATAAAAGGCAAGGCGGCAAATTCAGGAAAATGTAAATGTAAAAAAAACTAGTATAGATTCTTATCACGTGAAAATGTATCTCTAACTAAAGACAGATCACGAGTTTAAGTTTTCACACTTAAATGTTGACGAAAAGAAAAGGATTGACGGACGACGGATTGTTGTGAATCGCTTTCAATTGACGGGTGAAAAACAGACGGATAGTTGAGGGTCCAGCCTAAGGCGGAAACCACATGCAGATTTTCATTGTATATTACGCACACAATACAATCTCCTACTATGAACACCTGCTATCTCTCTCAGTGAACGCAATTTTAATGCTAATCTCAGTCATTTAAGTTGTAATCACTTTCTTTATAATACCTACAGTCTTACGTTACTTATATGCGGTCAGAATGTTCTGCTCTCCCGGTGGTTGCACTGCATTCTGTTATAAAGCGGTACGGCCTGCCTGATAGCACCTTCAAACATTGAATCAGGGCACGAGAGTGATTGCAATAACACCTTGCGAAAATATTAAACAACGCTCCCGATACAGACCAACGTAACACTGGGATATTCCAGTATAAAAATATATATATATATATATATATGTATAGCTCCCCGTGCACATTCAGTAATGTTCATATTGTATAGCCCAGTTAAGGTATGATGGTGAACCATAAAATCATATCGTAACAATTTTGTGGTCACTACGCCGCCGTCGGTGCTGGTCGTACGTATTCGGCACAAATGGCCATACAAGACACTCTGGCTGAGAGGCACGCCGCGGCTTGTATACCTGGTGGCATTATCGCCAGTCCCGTCAGCACCAAAGACTAGATATGAGGTGGACCGCCTTCTGCGCATGCACCCAACATTGAATTGACCTACCCCAAGGGAACACACCTGTCAAAATGACATGGTCCACCGTGTATGAATATATTCTAGCTGTAATACAATTAGGATAGAGGAAGACACTTACTTACAAAAACAATGTTCTAAACTCAAATGGTATCCACGTTGTTTTGGGTAGTGCCATTGGCATAAAAGCAGTTCTAGGTTGGATACACGGATAGTGTTTACTGCTCGGTCTACCTCTCATTCATTAAACGGCCCGAACAATCCTATGCAATTGATCTACATTGGTTGTGTCCGGGAACAGAGTGCAGTATACACATATGTATGAATACAGTAAGTATACCTACATATATCGATGTGAACGTCCTTGAACTTTTGGATATAATACATTATTACCTTTATTTTAAAAAGGTAAAAAGTAAAACAGATTTTAATAACATTATTACGATTGATTAACAATGACGCAACAATAAAAAAAACGAACTCAGGAGAGTTTCGATCCACCGAACCTCTGCTTACCACGCCGCAGCCCTAACCACTCACCTACAATTCCCACATGGTTATTACACGCTATTGATAGTAATCAATAATCACATTCCCCTTCCTTTTATATAATAACACTTTATGCGCATGAAGTTTACGTCTTACCAAGTACACGTACTTTTTGTTCTGGATAATCGTCAGAATAATTCGTTACCGTAGCAAGATGGAGCGCGCACATGGACGACCGCCATGTTGAACTCGCACCACGTTCACCCTAAACAAATGCGGAAAGTTTCCGCTCCGGCATAACAAACCCCACACACGCGAATCCTGCGAATCCCAGAGAAGAACTTGAGACCAGAATCCGTGCATCATCCAAGAACACGCGGACCATCTTCAATGACGTGTTCCGCAATATGCTGCGGCGTTACAGAGTGTGCATCCAATGCGGAGGAAACCGTTTTGAGCGGCTGCTGTAATCTCTCTGTGTGTAATAAATCTGGTTCGCATGCACTTTTTAATACCTGACGCCGCCCTTGCATGCTATAATCGCAATTTTGGGAATAAGGAGGCATTTCCGGGCATGAGCACCTGAATAAAATATGTTCCATATCATGTACTACCCCTATTAATTTGTAACACTTATTCATTGACAGCCTTTATAGACATATGTATGTTTTTGTATTAAGAAGTTGTCACATTTCTTAAAATAAAAGACGGAGAGATGATGTTTTCCTAGCAAATCTGTAATTGCTTATTTATTCCAGATTAAGTTATGTACATTTTCCTAATGTCGAATCAGTATGTGCTGTTTGCATAGCGTTACACCGGTTAACTTGCATGTTATGACCACTGTTTAAGCAAATTGCGTATCCACTGTAAACTGTAGGTATTGGTTGCAAATTCGTTAAGTAAGTTGAACAAATGACATTTGAAATATATGTCCCGATTGTAAGAAAAATGAATGACTGTATGATATGTACCGATTGTAAGGAAAATAAAAGACATATCACGGAAAGGTTCATTTTTTACATGCGGTGAAAGGATACACAGCAGTCCTTTGACGCTGCCACTCTAAGGTCTGAGCGACACAAGCAAGCGCATCGCCTCTAAGTGCAGTATTTAATTAAAGATGTGCTACGCGTCCCTGTAATACTTTAAATATGCATTCGTGAGAATAATTCACCTAAGTCAATACCAAACAGTTTTGTACTCTCCGTGTTTATAAAAGACAGAAAGTCTTCAGTACTTGTTTGTTCTATTCCTCAGAAACTACATCAAATTCAATCTTATTTATATGTAGTTTGATGCATGCGACTAGTATAAAACGGTTGAAAAAAAATGCTGCGGCCATATTAATCACGACGCAAATTTTCTTGCATTTTTTATCACGGACAGAGTGAAACTCTTAGGCTAAGAATATTTTAGTGTTCCGCACATGTCCTAAACATCGATTCACCCACCGCCAATATCACAGGGCAACAGTGTAAACAGGTGTGTAGGTTACATTTAAACTAGACCATGGGAAGAGTGCAAATTTTCCAATGTAATAATTTACATAAACAGTGATATAACATCTAATCCAGTGGAAATTATTTTTATATTACAGTTAACCTTTGTAATGTCGAAACATGGAGGATGGTTACTGCGTTGTTAGCATGCGCACTCTACTCTATATTCAAAGTAAAACAACATTGCATTTTGTATAGCCTCTTCGTGGTTTCCTCTAACTTTTCTGAATCCCTTCTTTGGTTCTACTTTCACGTCTCTTGCTGAGTATCCTTCCGTCAAACGTAAATAAGTATGGAAGAAAACAACAAGCAGAAACCAACGCACGGTATTTATGCGCTCGACAGATCATTTAACAAAATTAATAATTTTGTATGCCATAATCAGGCCTATATTTTTTCCAACATTTTATTCCTAAAAACGTACATATTATAAGATTTATAAAAACCTTTTTAGATGATTTGTAAAGTAAAATCAGTTTTATTATACTGTACATAAGAACTATTTCTTGGTAGCCGGTTCCAACAAACCTCTTCTCTCTATTTGGTCCTTTCATTTTTACTTCCAACTATTCTGAAGCCCTGCTAATTTTCTACTACTGTCAGGATATTCCTCTGCCTCGTGCAAACAAAGCGTAACTAAGTCTAGAAAATTACACCAAACGGACACCGCACCACATTCGTGTGCACTCAGTGTAATAATATTTTGCACGATAACTAAATCTTACTAGGCATACCAACACACCTATATTTTACCTGCTATAACTCATATTATTACATATTTGTAAGAGGTAACATTTAACCCAAAATAAGGTTTTTTTTATGTTAACAAGAAAATAAAACGGCTATGTTACATGACAAAGGTTCGATTCAAAAAGGTGGGAAGAAACCGCGAAAAGACTATAAAGCTATGTTTAACCACAGAAGACGGAAGTACAAACCATATCAGACACCACCGTCCTCCAGAGAGAAAGTAGGCGTGCTCACCTTCTCGGCTTTCCTGAGAACCCGCAGCAGGTTCTTGCCGGCCAGCTTCTCCAACTGCGGGATGGTCCAGCCCCTAGTTCTCGCCAGCTCCGCCAGGAGGTACGGGTAGCGCGACACGTCCTCCAGGCCCAGCGGCGTCCTGCACACACAATTACTAACTTCAAGACGATTCGTCAAGCGCAGACAAATCATACTTTCACTCGACTGCGGACCACGGGTATTAACGTGGGTTTTGCGGTCAGGGATAACCTACAGTAGTTGTGTCTTTTCTGAGGCCTTCGCCCCCCAAACGGAACACAGGGTCTGTCTAGAGAGCCGATGAGAAAGGAGCGGAAACGGGGAGATCCCTGAGAAACCCCGCCGACCAGCGTCGGCGGGGCCGGCCGGGGATTGAACCCAGTTCGCATTGGTGGGAGGTGAACAGACTAACCGCTCAGCCACGGCCCTTGTAGAAACAAAGCTATAAATAATGTTTCACGGTTAACTGCCAAACTAACGGCGTGCCCAGGAAGTTTTATAGCTTAACGTTGAATTTAAAATGTTAGGTAAATACTTTATGAAATTTTTCTCTCTTTTTCTTAATTATAAATCAGAAAATTTAGAAATATTTAGTTTTCAACTTATTCTTCAGGTTCACTTGATTGAAGCATAAATAAGCCGCGTGGAAAAGTTAATATGCATACAATTTAAATACCAAAACTTTCCACGAGAAAAGTATTTTTTTACGATTTCAGCTACATGCAGTATTTTATGTAGCAAGATAATACGGAGCAAAACTCCCTCATCCCACTAGGAGAAATCCCCTAGGATGGCCTCCATACAGGAGAGCTAAAGAAGCCCCCCTGAATGGAGGCCAGCTTAGAGGATTTTTTAATTCCACCCTACCATAGGCTCCTCTGCATAGAGCAATTCAAATGACTGCAAATGCGCGCACCCATATGAATTGTAAATCTGCGCCAGAAGTGCTGGGGCGCGAACCCAGAACCTCTGGTCAGAAGTCACTCACTCTGCCCCGGAGCCATCAAGGCAGAGCTATATATTCACCATTTATACTCACCTTATTCACTGACGAAATGGGACAGTCGCGCGGCCAATCTGACTGCAACTTCGGTAACGTATTATTTTTTACTTTGCTTATCAACTTGCGAAGTTTAGGAAATGCATGTACAATAAAAGTTGAATGCTGAACAGTTAAACAGTCGTAGTGTTCCAACTAAAATCTTGGAAAATAAACTCATGAACGTCACAGACAATTGACGTTCATAAGCTCCGCGCAATGTTGCCAGACGTACCAGAATTATGGTATTTGTTCCAGATATTCTCTCTAAGTACCAGATACCAGACTTTTTTCATTCTGGTATACAAGAATTCGTTGGTCACAAAAATTTATCGATGTAGCGATAGTATCGGCATATTTAAATTATTTGGTAAACTAAAATGAAAATAATTGTACATCACAACAGCTTCAGAGTATGTTATGTTACTATGTACATAATGTTAAATAAAATCAGGACATATTATCGTAATGACTTTAAAAAAAAATTTTCCCTAGTCTCTGAATAAGTACGATTAAACTGAATTTTCATTTTGTAAGTAATCTCCGAGCACCCTGAAAAAAATTGATATCAAATCTAACCAATAATAACTCCAAATCCCAAATAAACATTTTAAGTCTGTTGTTTGAAAATTATTATAGTTCTGTTTTGGGATTCTGTAGTGCAATTACAAAAACCTACGAGGGAAACGGAATTTCTTCATCTTTTTAATAGAGTACCAAAATGTTATGGAGATTTGGCAACACTGACTCAGTGACCGAAAAATCAAATATACTTCCGGTTACGGAATTTGCCGTTGTCGGATCGATATAATTTCAATTCTGGCCTACTTTCTAAGTATACTTCTATGTGTATTCATCAATACAAAATGTTTCTTACTATATGACGATATGCAACTTACATAATACAAATGCGTGCCTTGATAACTTAATGAAAGCGCAAACTGTCATTTCCATCATTTTATGGAAACTTTCTGGCAAGAAACTCTTTTGTACTGCCATAAAATAACGGACGCGTTACTTTCCGATAAATTTTTCGTATTTTCAAGTGAGACTTTCAGTGGATTCACGGAACCCCTATGTAACTTTGCTAGTTAGTCTTCCGTACTTCCGGCATCAAAAATAGTTAAATATCTAAAAGTTAGTTATGCGGATGTTTTAATATGTATAAAATAGGCACTTAAAATATTTCATTCTGGAGCGAGTTTCGAACATTAATCTCAAGTTTTGGAGTCGGGTCATTTTTATCACTCGCCTTCAACCTTACCGCGATAACGTGTTGTCGGTGCCTGAGGCTAGTTTGATGCGCGAATGGCGTGGATATTTAACTCTTTACGAAGATGGATTTCATATGAACATATCATTTAAAGAAAGAAGAACTGATTCTTACAACAAATGTGATTCCTTCAACATGAAATTAGGACATTCCCATGATCCATACTGAAAGGGATGCACACGATCTGGCCTACTTGTCTAAATGTAAGGAAAAAGAGACTTTCGATTTCCAACGATGTCTCCGAACTCTTGGAATACAGACGTCGGTAGCTTTTTACAAAATGAAGTACTGTACGTATACAGTAGTAGGTATTCCAGATGTGCGGTATAAGCAATAATCTGTGGAAGTTATACGATATACAGTATCTGATCAAAAGTATCCCGACACTTTNCAGATGTGCGGTATAAGCAATAATCTGTGGAAGTTATACGATATACAGTATCTGATCAAAAGTATCCCGACACTTCTCTATACATGCAAACTCGCGCCCAGGTATCACTACGATTGGAGAGTATCTAGCCGTCACGCGCCAAAGTATATTACATTTAGCTCGAATCACACGCGAAGGGCAAATGCAAACTTACGTGTCACTTAGGATGGGAGTTACAGTTCGAAACTCGGAAAGGAGATTATAGTTCTGGGGGAGTCGATGCATGCTTGCGCATTTTGCCAGTTTTAAAAACCTCTGACCAAAGTGTTAAATTGTGTGTATGAATGGTTGAGCGTGGACACACAAAAACTGCCTGCTGACCACGTGGGTACAAGTGAACCAAGGCAGTCAAGTGAAAAAAAGTATTTTATATTTAACCCTATTCCCGCCACGTCAAACTACATTTTCCTACACTTTCATTTGCTGCATCGGCATAAAAATGTAATGTATTTTTTATTTTCACCTAAGTGCGAACTGAAAGCATTAAGTTGATTGCAGGATACTCTAAAGTGATATATAGTTAATAGTTTTTCGGCATTATTTCATTCAAACTTTCACTAAGGTGGAAATTTAGTGACATTTGTATTATTTAGAAGGCTTATTTCAATTATTGTAATCATGAAAATAAATGTCATCATTTGAATCTCATTTTTTCATATTAAATTACTGAATGGAACTTTTGTCAGTTAGATTATCTTGGTTGGTGTTGCAAATAATTCTATACTGAATCTGATTAACGTCGTATTAACGTCATATGACGAATCGTGTTACTGCTCGCTTGGTCATATCCTAAGGAGATTTCAAGTCACTACACTACACGACCTTTAGCAATAAACGTGAGACATTTAAAACAACACTATTCCTCCTGTCAAACAGCACAACCACTTTATATCACTACCTGTAATACGCTCTCCTGTGAGAGACTGGCATCTGCTGAAACTCACCTGTTGATGCCGTCGTATCCTGCTCCAATTCCCACGTGATCTTCACCAGCCACGTCCCTAATGTACGTCACGTGACCTGGAACAGCACAATTGCATTCCTCACTCAACAGTGATCACGCAACTGCTTTGCACATCTGCACGCGGATTTTCTATACAAGGTATTTCATCACGTTTTAGGCAATACCAAAATGAAGAATTATGTTTCAATCAATGTGTAGATTGTTTTCAGCGAAAGTGATATGTTGCTCACAAAGATTTTTTTATTGTTTTCTGTATTTTATGTGTTTGTAACAGGTCATTATAGATGCATCTAGTGCTCGGTTATTTGAAACTTAGCAAAATACACCCTGCTGGTAAATACATATATAGTATTTAATAATGAATACAGACTGGGGCCTGCGGCAGGCCTGCTTATACAGGTATGGTGCAGCGTAATGTAAAATGTAGTTTCATGCAATAACCTGGTATGAGAATTTAGTTTTTGTTTTAAATTTGCCATTACTTCTACCGNGGATTTTCTATACAAGGTATTTCATCACGTTTTAGGCAATACCAAAATGAAGAATTATGTTTCAATCAATGTGTACATTGTTTTCAGCGAAAGTGATATGTTGCTCACAAAGATTTTTTGATTGTTTTCTGTATGAATATATTTTATGTGTTTGTAACATGTTATTATAGATGCATCTAGTGCTCGGTTATTTGAAACTTAGCAAAATACACCCTGCTGGTAAATACATATATAGTATTTAATAATGAATACAGACTGGGGCCTGCTTATACAGGTATGGTGCAGCGTTATGTAAAATGTAGTTTCATGCAATAACCTGGTATGAGAATTTAGTTTTTGTTTTAAATTTGCCATTACTTCTACC